>UYYF01004726.1:0-13374 GCA_900618365.1 Thelazia callipaeda
TTATTCAATGAAATATGGTAAAATCAAGAGTACTGGAATGAAAAGTAGCAGTACTACAACAATTGAACGGGATTATATGATGAAGTATAGAAATTCGGGAGATGGTAATAATAGTTCGCAGCTTCTTACGGTAAAAAGAGAACCAATGAGGTTTCTGCAAAGGACTTTAAGTTTTCAAGTTTGTTTATTCATAGAATTGTCGTTATATTTATGTTTATCTTCCTTGTGAAAATGGTTTTAAAACGCTACGATCTAGCTTGTAATTAGACTTACCAACCACAAAAATCATAAATCCGGTAATAATCGTTTTTTTTTGTCTGTAATTTGTGCTTCTTCATTTCTCAATTTGACTTATGGAAAAATATAATTGCCATAAGTTTTTATCAGCAAAACATTGTTGGTATATTCAGATATAATGTTGGTCATAATATCATTAGGAATGATATGATGCATTCCCTTGACAGTAATAATATCGGTAATAGATACGAATAATACTTCTTATGGACTATTCATTATTGTTTCTGTATGACATTATTAGCATTCTGAAGTGAAATATCATCATTATTTTATAAGATGACATGTTTTTTTATGTCATTAGTTTCTTAAATATTTTAATATCACTGAATGTCTCTTTTAATATGGGGCGGTATTATTACTGTTTTGGCTTGATTTTATGCAACTGTTGGAGGGAAACACTGAATATATCGTGTAAATCTTTTGCTCGATTCGAAGTAAAACATCAATACAAATTCATGAGTAGTTGTTGCACCGGAAATGGTGTAAATTTTTAGAGCGCGAAAACAATAGGGCAGTTAAAACTGGATTCTGAAACAAATGCGATGATTAAACTTCGTTACAAGGATATTTCAAAATATGTCATTTGGCCAGACTGTACATTACCTGAAGAATATAATCAGAGTTGTTTGGTTCGTGTTTTACTTTAATTCAAAGTTGTAAAATAACGAAGTCTGTTTCCTACGTATATCTGTTTCCACGTGTGTGTTTTGTTAACCACATTTGTTTTCTATATTTTTTATTCCATCTTTTTTCTTGTTCTAATTTAAATGGTAAATAATCTTAGTAATGTTTTCAGACTTTGACTTCCAATTTTGCCAAGGAGACTACCATTCGGTACAGTCATGCGGGTAATCATCAAGCATCACTTTTAGGATTGAGAAATAGTGAAGCGATGGATAAGCGTTTTACTGTTATACCATTTGGTTCTCCAAAAACATTTCCAAGAACAAAGGTCTGCCTTACAAAAAAAACAGCGTACTAGACAATAGCTACCTGACTACTCTTGATATCAACTGCATTTTACAGCAATTTCAAATCATTCAGAATGTAATTTTTATAAGATAAAAGTTAATTGAAGTTTATCGTGTAAACACACCTAAAAATTTTAAAAAATTGAAACTGAAAATAATTTTGAATAGTTTGAAATATTTTTCTCTGTTAATAAAGAAGTCGTATCAGTCTATTAAGACTTCAGTCACTTCGCATTTCAAAGATTTTCCAGAATTATATGTGTAGTCTATATGTGAATATGCTTCAGTTTTGTTGATTGATAATGATGAAATATATATAACTTTTCCAGAGTTTAAATTTGTTAATTATTTTCTCCTTTTTCGTTGATGGTCGAAATCGGATAATTTTTCAAAAGTTTTCATCTTTAAAATTAGGTCTTTTAAGCATCACAAATCGCAGCCGTACTGCATCTTATATCCAGCTCGAAATTCGCGATCAAATAACTTGGCAACAGTTGAAGAAGAGCAGCAACCTAAACGAGCACTATCTCTAGATCATAACTCTACAAAAGTGAATGAAACGGTAGTAGATATTGAAGACGATCGAACACCGATACCGAAGCGAGTAATTAATTCAGTAAGGCGTTCAGAATCTAGTGATGATGATGAACCAATTGTAAGTTTGACATCACCAGTAACGAATGATGAATCTGGTTTCATCGATGTTGATTATATTTGTGAAGACGAAGAAGAATCTGATGTTCAAATTTGGAGATTTTAAGGGTGTTAATAAGTCTTAATATACTCGTGTCATATATATTTAGGAATTCATTTTCAGCTTCTGATTTGAAATGCACTGTTTAGGATTAAAAAACATTTTAGTCTTTGCTTAGATAAGTTCCTACTTGCAATAAAATTCTTTCTTCTTTCTGGTTTATTTTTCTTAAGGTTTAGAACTCTCTGTGGGACAGTAACCACAATTACTAGAAAAAATTATGAACATGACAATAGTTCTTACAGTAATAAAGCTCAATTTTTTTGTATCGTTCGACGCTTCACTCATTTGTATACTGCTCATCATTACATTACTCTAAATTAGTATTTTATAATTTTCCTATAATTTATTTTGAACACATCTATTAAATAACCGCAGGCACTATGATTTATGAGAGACAAATTTACTATCATTGTGGTCTAATTTTTAAAACTATATAATTGATATTTCATATAGATTGAGCAATCTGATGAGTTACAGCTTGAAGTAATTTATACAAGGTCCATACTGATTTAGTGTAATGTAATCACTGCATTCTGCAATTGAACTATAAATACTAAAGGTCATTGCTTTGCAGTATTGTTCTTTTAATTTTAATCTTCGTATTTATTATACCTGCCTTAGGTTGTGATTTCTTGTTTGTGACTTGCAAATTAATTTTCATGTCCAATACTGTAGTATTCTACTTGTTTTGTTGTAAAGCCCGTAAATTTTTAATGCAAAATAAACTTATCATTGAAATATATTTCAATAAATTTATAAACAGCGAACAGAATCTGCACTAAAAGATGAAAACGAATGATCATGAATTGACGCAGAGTTAAATAGTATTCCAATCTATTATGTGCGAATACACGTCGATGCACGTAGTAAAAAACGTAGTTCGATTCGACATCTAAGTTTAAATTGCAATGAGAAGAAGCCCTGAGAAGTGAAGTCTTTATAATCTTTCTTTTCATCAATTTAAGAATTTTTTTCAATTTAGAAAGCGATTGTTCCTATTTAAGAAGTGGATTTTTTCCTGTCCATACAGGTACTGTGAACGATAAATGAGTCATTTTTCATTTCGATAAGAACGATGAAGATTTTCTACGTATGAAATGATAAAATTTTGACGTGAAACATACCAAGAAGCATTGTTTATTATTTCTTACTTTGCATCACACATTTTTGGATGGCCTGAAGTTGCATGATAGATGCAACATTTGCATGTTTATATAAGTCTTTTTTTGCAGAAGGAAACTTCAAGAGCATTTGTTATTTCCAGTAAAGATTACTTTTAAGAAACTTATCGTGGTAAGTTGAGAAAGAGTGGAAGATGTCAGCTGTTGAAAAAGGCTTTAAGTGATTACGTGCTTAAAAAGAATACTTGAGGTATTAAAAATAATGAATACATGAATATGTACTTAATATAGTTATTACAGTAATATCTGTAAACTATAAATGTCTATATTTTGACTCCATTGCATTTCTGAACCAATTTCTCTTCTACACGGGCATGTTTTTTCGTGCGACCCTTTTATTCGATAATGTTACCACTTCTGTACTTCAGTTTCTCCTTAATATGTGTGCGGACTTTTCATTTGGATTGTTGTACGAGACATCAGTCTAAACTGTTATGGGTAATTTTTATTCCAAAACTGCTTGGCAAATTGATATAATTAATTTTGTCGATCCATAAAAAATAAATTATTATTTCAGAATTTTACAAATTCTCATTACTAAAAAGATAAGTTGGAATTTCCGATAATTTTTGCATACTTTTTCATTTTGTTTTGTGTGTGGAAATTTGAATTTCATACTGATCACAGGCACATATTTTTGCTAGCAAATATGCAAATTTGCTTCTTCCAATTTTTTTTATCAAAATTTACATTTTCGTTTTAAGCATGTAGCAATACCATTGACAGCAGGAAAACATTGATTCCATTCACTTATAAATTTGATTATATGTAAAAAGAATAAGGTAGTCTATGAGCAATACTTTACGCTCATCACATGCGATTTAAAGTTAGCTAACATTTGTCTTATTTGAATTAGCGCTTCTTCCAAAATTCGTCAAGAAAGAAATGCGTAGCCATGTGCTTTACGTTGACTCACTTCCATTACTTCAAAGAACTTACGGTATTTGACGTGCTTTTGCATTTTTATACTCACTGTCTGCTGACATATATTAATTGATTTGGTTAACATTTTCATAGTTTTGACCATTTGCATTCGAAAATTGATTGAAATTGTCTTTTGTCGATCAGCGATTTCGTATTTGTTTTTTGTTGAATTTAAATAGCAGAAGCATGTGATAAAATTAAACAACGGTGAACTTATTACATGGGTATCTGTTATATCTTGTTTGACTTATTGATTGATTTGAAGAAGTTTCAGGGTTTTCTGTACTGTGATATTTTCTTATTTGTGATGAATTCGTGTAAAGATTGAAATGATTTGAGTGTTATATCTTCGTTTTCTCTTTGATTTATTGTTTGATTTAATGTTTATTCTTTTTTGTCGTATTGCAGGGATAGGTTGAGTAGGAACGATTTCACTGCATACAAGAATAGAGCAGAATGATCGTAAAGGAGTAGTAAGTTTTCACTTATTCTTTTTACAAAAATAATTTAATTTGTACTTATTAATATATTATGCATGCCAAAATAATAAATATTGTTTTGAATTTTGAAATCAAAAACATGCTTGATATATCGTTAATGTAGTAATGTAGTTTAAAATATTTGTAAAGTTATTGTATTTATTTCTCAAGATTTCATTGTTTATATATATATAATTATTAGGAGCATTGTGCAATTATATAAAAAATAAATTTTACAGTCGTTTGGTGTTACCGATGACAGTTGAGGAGTACCAAATTGGTCAACTATGGTCTGTTGCAGAGGCATCAAAGGCAGAAACCGGTGGTGGTGAGGGTGTCGAAGTTTTGAAAAATGAACCTTTTGAAAACTATCCATTGTTAGATGGCCGTTATTCTTGTGGGCAGTACACACACAAGATATATCATTTGCAAACGTATACATTTTTTGATATAATTTAAATGTAGCTTTAGTAAAGTAATTTAGTGCCATTTAATCTGATTGAAAATTAAATTTCTTCACCATCCAAATAATTTGCATCGGCTTCACAGCCATAACATTTTTAGCAAATCTAAGTCTAAAAAATGTGACATTTTTTCGTTAATGTTGCTAGACTTTTTTTCTACAGAAATTACAAGAGTTAATTATTATTGTTTTTGGTGATAAAAGCTGCAAAGTAGTCAAGCTAAGTGATTAAGGATTTTAGCAAAGTGCCGGGAATTGTTCGAACATGTGCACCTAAAGGTTCTTTGGCAATTCATGAAAGAGCTTGGAATGCTTATCCATACTGTAAAACAGTCTTAACGGTTAGTTGAGAATCATTTATTTGTATTTTAAAAGACATTTCTTTGTCGTTTCTCGTTATCATTCTTTGCTCTTGAGAGAGCAAACTTTACGTATATGTCAATATTTAAAGAATCTTGAAAGCTTTTATTTTTTATCAAAGATCATATTTTTTGCTTGTCCACGTATTAATTCACAAGTTATCTTTTACTGAACTTGACTAACTTAGTTCAGAATAATTAAGTTGCAAATACTCTCTAATTTATGTGATACCATCAGTAAAATTTAATTTATGTGATACTGTCAGTAACAACTAACAGTCATCCTCTGCTGGAATTCAAAAAACTTATTTTTCAGAATCCAGATTATATGAAAGATGATTTTTTCATTCATGTCGAAACAATCCATCTGCCAGACCGGGGTACTACCGAAAACGCACATAATTTGAGTCCCGAAGATCTTTCTAAACGAGAAGTGATTCATCTTGACATTGCCAATGATTCAGACTATTTGAATGCAAATGTAGGTTTCCTGTAATTCCAAATATTTAAAATCTAGCTGCGTGTAGATGACTTTTGCTAATTTTTGAAAAAATTTTTGGGTTGCATGCAATATATTCTTTTATTTTGCTGAATTGTTCATATTTTCGTTTCTGTTTTTTTTCCAAATGTACGTTGTTATTCGTACTGGTCATCACCATTTTACATGCAGCAAAAAATGAAAGATATATTTACGGTTAAAACTCTAAATGTTAGCTTTCAGGACATTGATCCAGAAACAACACCGTCTAAATTCAGAAGCCAGAAAACAGGTCGTGGTCCTTTAGAGGGAAACTGGAGGGAGACCATTGAGCCAGTTATGTGTGCTTATAAATTAGTTAAGGTGCACTTTAAATGGTTTGGTCTCACAAAATTAGTGGAAAATTATGCGCATCGTGTAGGTTTCATTTTCATTTTGCTTTCTAGCAGAATATTCAATTGAATCAAATAGCTATGATATTCCTTATCCAAAAAATATTGCTTAATTGTGTTTAGATTTTTAGACATCATGTATATCGACTATTTAAATTATACAATCAAAAATATACAGCATAATTTAAGCAATATCCTCGCTTATTTACCAAATTCCATCGTGAAGTATTTTGTTGGCTCGATCGTTGGTATGGTTTGACAATGTCTGATATCCGCAAAATCGAAGATGAAGCACAAAAGGAATTAGAAGAGGTAAATCAGAACAGTGAAGCATTTCTATAAACACTAGCTTAGTAGCAATTTATTTGAAAAATCGAAAAATAAAATAACACAATAGCTATGTTATCTTGTTCCATGTACTCCATATGAATTCCTGAGACATCATTCTGTAGAGTTACTTTAGAGATTGTATAACTTTCAGGCTAGAATAAATGGCCCTGTACGTGGTATGTTGCCATAAGAAAACGCCGCAGTAATACAGAAATATCAAAATATATGAAACAGATTTTGTAAAAACTGGCTTCCCTTTGCTAATATTATATATTACAAAACTTATTTATTCCTTAGCTTCGTCGTCATGTTTCCCATTCGAAACATCAGCTGGGTAGGAATCGCTGCTAGTTTCGTTTAACAGAAGCTTTACGATCAGATTTTATGGGTATGCTAAACGAAATTAATTATATGAAAGTGATTGATTTTTGGTTGAAAATGCATTTCATCATTGATTATCATATTTTGAACCATACTTTCATAATATTTTCTTTCATATTGGAATCAGTTGAAATGCATGAGACATGACGGGAATTGTGTGCATTGTTTCAGTTATTTTGTTAAATAGTTCTTTCGATCTCAAATATTCAGTTGTTCAGTCTCTATAACACAGTTGCATATTTCACTAAAAGAACTTTAGAATTGATATTGGAATCTTTTAGGTGCTAAAAACTTGACAGATTTTGTGTGTAATATTTATTTTTTAACGTTTTTACAGGTTGCAGTTGATAATGACTGTAATTTCAAGCAATGCAAGCAGTCAATCTTCTTTTTAAATTATTTGTGTTTTTTTCCACTCTATATATGAAGAAATTATGCAAGCGGTTTTTTACGTCCTGTTAATTTTTTATATCGTGACTTTTTTTCTAACCGTGGTAAAACATTCCTCAAACGTGTTACTAATCAAGTTTATGCTCCATAATAATAGGCTGATACTATTATTTCTCATATTCTGTAAATTGTTATCTCACATTACTTTTTTAATGTTATTTATATCATTATTTATCTGTGACTGTTCTAAAATGTGAGCATTATAAAGCTGGACTGTTGAAGTTTCAATGTTATATCGGTATTGTCATTAATTCAGTGATAATTTTCTTGGGTCATCTTCATTTAGATTCGCTCACTTTCGTTCTTTTGCTTTCTCTGTCTCTTTTACTCTGAAATTTTACTTGTACTGACTGAGTTCATGGGTCGTTTTATATGATTTTCGTTATTTGATTGCAATTATAGAGGGTTTGAGTTCTGTCTTTGTACCAGTAGATTGGTTTAGTGATAGTGTGTGCTATTATGAAGTTTTATTTTTCTTCAAATCGTTACCCAGTTTTGTAATAGCAACCTTCACAGCACACTGTTGTTGCACCCCAAGATATCTTAGCATTATAACATGCCAAAATATTGTAGACATGCTTCCTTATGAATTTCTTTTAATGAAATTGTCTTCTGCGTGCTCTTTTGAATAAATAATGCTTCAACTTCTTTCTTGTCAACAAGTTAGGTTAAAATCATTTTCAACCGTTTATTTCTTGTTTCTGAAAATGAGACTTATTTCAAATTGAGGAGAAGTGATTAGTCAAGTCTCGACTTTCAGTACATCTTGGCGAGATATGTGTTTAAGATTGAGTCGATGTGTTTATTGATGTTACTTGGTTGCAACGTTATGCCTTTCAGACTAGCGCTTCCCAAATTGAATTGATGAATTCTTGGCACTTTTTTATATTTAGAATCTGAACTGTAGAGGGGCTAATTAATGTGTTAGTGTCGACTTTATCATCATGGATGGTACTGATTTACTAAAAATTTCTTGGATACCTGTAGGCTTTCCGCTGACTGGCAAAGGTTATGCTGCTAAGATTTGTGTTCACGTAAGTTCATTTCTTTTATTCTCCTTTAATTAGCAGGAACGATTTGTCAATTTTTTTTAATGCATTGAAGTAATGGGTTATTTTAGCTTAATATATTATTTGTATGTTTCAATCTAATGTTGATTAGGGTTTTTTTTCTCACTACGATGATTTCGCGTTAAAGGCTAAGCAGTTATGTGTAATGTTGACTGATTACGAACAAATATATTATGAGATATGTGATTTAACGAAGAAGTTTACATCGCTGAATGCTAAATTAAGTGGTCCAGAGGAAATGTTACTTGACAAAGTTCGTTCTATTTTCGAGTCTTCGACGACTGAAGTTTTAAATGAAAATAGACAAGAAAATAAGTTGGAATTTGATCTGAAATCGCCTTTTGGAAAGCGAATTTTGAGATGGCATTTTTATGGGCAGCTGATGGAAGATTGTCAAAATGCTGTGAGCTTCTATTTTTAAATTGTCAAAATAGTAATTTAATTTGTTAACTAAATATTAAAGTAATGTATTACTTACTTCAATCCGGAAACGTGTAGTACTCCCTTTTTGTGTAAAGATTATTTGCAGCTATTTTTGATTTGAATCAGAGTACTTGCTTCAGTCTTGATCAGCTCAAAGCATATTGTACATTTTTAACACTAAATAATTTATCTCGTGTATTCTCAAAATGAAGTTATATCAGTATTTGATTATTGCGTGCATTTTCATTTACCTATGCAAATTTTTATTTAAGGTTTTTTTGCATATTACGCGACCACTATTAAACATGCTATCCGTACTAGTGGAAGACTGTGATCTAAGTTCACTCAATGGTAAGTTTTAAGCCCATATTCTGGATTCAGCATTACTAGTTTTTTTTAAATTCATTTGTTTGAAGTTGGTAGTAAGCTCTTCAGTTGCACGATCATTCAAAGGTTTCAACAACCTCTTTGGGAAACCTGCTGTGCAAAAATTCTATGAAGCAGTGGCGGTGAAATCTTGTGCAGAAAAAAGCAATGAGAACGATTATTCTGTTGAGGATAAAAATAAATACAATGATGATGATAATGCTTCTTTACCAGCAACACCACCCCCTCTTTTAAATACTGAAATAACTATTGTAAATGATGAGGAAAAAGAATGTCCGAAAAAACAGTCACCACTGAAGAAAAGAAAATTAAAATTCTGAGTTGAAATCAGAAAATTATTCAAATTAGATATTTCAGAGTCTGTTTGTGAAATTATTTGATGCAATGTTGTTTGGGGTAATCGAAAAGCTCATTACTACATTGCATGATTATGTTAAGTTTTTTTTCGTATTTCTATTTCATGGTTTAATCAGTATTATCATTTGTGGGCTTATATTTTTGGTTTTGGTAGTTGACTTGTATCCTCATAATTAATCCTACATTTGTACGAAAATGCTATTTATGAAGTCTTTCTTTCACTTGCTCATTCATTTCTTGTAGCACAAACACTTGAACACTTTTATAGTTTCCAATATAAAAATTTTTATTCCCTCCAAAGAAACTGTTTTCTAGGCAGCGAAATCAAATTAGATAGCAAATGTTTCTCCAGTATGAGTCTTACTCAGGTGATGTGAGCATCATATCAGATCGAGAATAAAATACAATCTTCCCAAAAACATGCTTAGTTAGTGATTTTTCGAGCACTTCTGTCCTCTTGCTGGAATTATGCTCTATCATTTCTAGTTTCTTAACTGCGATATTTTTGATCTGGATACAGTTCTGATTTTTTTCTCTTTGTGCAATTTCCTTCCTTATCATAACAGTTTTGTCTCGCAAGAGTGTTCAGTAAGACCTACGACTACTGGACTTGACATTACTGATCTATCTGGATTTTTCTTATTACACATTAGCTGCTTAGATTTGAGCTATGCTACTTTTCTTTCGTTGGCAAGTTATTTCTTTTATTCAAAGTAAAAAAGAAAAGATCTTGTTGATAAATGGTTTATCTGCGAGTGCACAAAATTATTCAGTCGATATGTGGAGTTACAAATTAGTGAAAGAATTTGATGCATAATAAATTATTGTAATAAAATCAGCAGTGGAATAAGGTAAATCACACGATAGTTTCCAATTGTTTGGCATAAAAAATGGCTTGTTTAACAATGCTTTTAGTATCCAGAAATGCAGGTGGCAATACGTGCTGAAATAAAAACATGTATAGTTCCTTTTTTTAACTAAAAAAGTTTTATTTTTACAAATTTATGAATATTACAAAAGTGAATTAAATTACAGTTTGATTGGGATGGTGAAATACGAATGCAGCGTTTTGACCATCAAGCACAGTGCTTTTCCAACCACGCTGCAATGATGGTTTATAAAGTGATTATTCAATACGTAATTTCGTTTTATAATTTTGGGACAGTCCGTTATTTGTTTTTGTTATTCTTGTAACTGGTCACTTGGTCAAATGCAATCAATAACAGTTAATGAGTTTAAAAGTAGTATTCAATTTGCAGCGAATATATGTTTGTTGACGCTGACATGTAATTATATCTTTCTGAGACAGTTAAAGTCACCAGCAAGTAAGAATTACCTTTTCTGCAAAAGGCATCAGTTCGTGGACATCATTGAAAAGAAGTAATTTTGCGGCATCTCTCTGAGTTATTTGGATGAAAGCAGATTCTACACATGCTGCTATTTCCTCTCTTAACAAATTTTATTTCATTGAGTTGCAGAAATTTATCTAATCGTAATAAAATAAACTAACCGAATAGTATTCATTGACATATGCATGAATAATGTGTAGTAAGGACTTGGGATATTTTTTTTTGTCAGCAATATCTGTAATAGTTTAATCAGAAGTGAATTTTTAAAATTTTTATCCCACAAAATGAATTTGTGTCAAAACAATGTCTGCATCAATAAAAATGTAAATTAGGTTTCTAGGAACACTTTGCATTGTAAAACAGAAATTATGTCTTAAGATTCATCGATTAGGAATATCCATGTTGGAATTAAATGATTTTGGCTGAAATATTCTTAACCATTTTATCAGTTATTCTTTGTATCTAATAAATTTGAATATTCAGCTTGTATTGGAGTCAATTTGATTGGTACAAACATACCTTATGATAGGCTCCCTCCATTACTGATTGCTCCAGTGTTAGCGGTATATGAATATAAGGATTATTTTGTTGAATTTCTTCATCGATTTGCTCCAATAACTGTAATATCCCACAATTATATAGAAATTTGAGTAGATCGCAAGGAAAAATGTTAAAGGAATGGCAATATCAATTTCTGTGGGTTACGTGGCAAGAATTTTATCATTTGATCGAAAAGTTTCAAAGGTTGGGTGGTTTTTGTATACATAAAAATTTTGTCAGTTTACCATATGAAATTCAGGATGTTGATTGGTAGCAAGGAGGTACATTAGATTTAGGCCAATCATCAACCATTTGTTTGGCCATTTTTCGCTAGAACTGAAATTTTATTCTTTTTCTTTTGTAGCAATTGATGAAAATTATTAAAGAAATATTTTTGCGGCCTAGAATTGATGGTTCAATCAAAGTTTAGAAAAGAATGAGAAAACGTCTGATTCACCTGTAAGATTTATAGAAACTTAGAACAACGTTTATAGCTTGTTGGAAAGAATCAAGATCGGATCTGAGTATCGCGTACAATACCTCTATCTCAAATACATCTCCTATAATTTTGGATAAACATTTTATCTTCTGAGTTTGGATTTAAATTGAAAAATGTGATCTATATTTGTAGTTATGATAACAATTTCAAACTTACGATGAATCAAAATAATAGTTTCATGACTGAGACCTCGCAAAGCATCAGCATTATTCATTAGTTCCTAGAAAGGATAAAAACGATTACAGGTTATTAAGTTTTTGTTTGATTTCTATCATAAAATATCCAAAACTTTGATGTTTTAAAAGGATGTAAGCACTTGTTGAAATATGTATATATATAGTTGATTATATATATATATATATAATCAACTGAAAACAACTGCTGAATGAGATGACTGCCTGACATATGAAAGCAGATAATTTGTAGTTTGATTCTATATTCAGCAGTTGTTCTAGTTGATAATTTGTTCGTTTGGAAAAGAACAGCTCGTGAACTCTTGTACCTTAAGTTGTTTCAGTTTGAGGCCAATGCTTTCTAAATTTTTGTTTTCTTTCTTCCAGTCTGCCATTAGTTTCTTCCACTCCATTTCCATCTGTGTACACGTACATGTCATTATTTATATATTTTTTTAAGTTTGAAAACTTTTAAAAAACTTTCAAATAATCTTTATTTTATTGCAGTCCTGCTCTGTTATCTGTTTAGTACGTTAGTTGGGATACTTTCTTGTAGCATATTTATACAGTATTCTTGAAGTATTTAACTAATATCGCTGATCATAAGTAAATTAGCATTCGGACTTTTAGAATTGAAGAAAGCATTTACTGAATTAGTTTGTGTTCGTCTTAAAAATCATAAAGTGATATATATAAGTATATGAAAATAAGTGATGGATGTTTACTTGTACACTTTTGAGGATTGTATCCAGTTCTGATAGATTTCGCATGGATTCTTTTCGCCAGTCATTGAGTAATTGTTGGTGCACTCCATCCAGACTGGTCATATTTTATTCTTGTTGTGTGCTCCCTTTCTGCAAACAGTAAATCTCTAGGTAGCTGCGTGTAAAGATCAGAAGACCACGTGAGGCAAACAATAATTCACGATGTTGACATGTCACCACACATATTTTCCTTAAAACGTTTTTCTCACTTGTCTTTCATTGCGTTCGTTGTGTTTGTATTGTGCACTAGTTGTCCAGCTGTTACAATTTCTATAAAGTGAACTCATCTCCGTGCATAAACTATCTACACCACTCACATTCTTTCATATTTGTGTGTGTGTGTGTGTGTG
>UYYF01004726.1:18320-38291 GCA_900618365.1 Thelazia callipaeda
TGAGTGATTCTGTCCCAGTATGCTCTGCTGTTAGTCGTTGATGTGCACAATACTCAAATGCTTAAGAATTAACCAGTCTCTTATTCAATGAAAATTACACTTTTTGATTTGATACAATTTTATTGTGCAAAATTACTTAAAAAAATTTTAATGAGTACTAAATGGAATATTCAAGTATTAAATTTTAGAGTTAATTATTAATTTCTTACATAAGGGGCTTTAGGAAAGCAAAGTTTTAGCAGAAAGATTTTGTTTTGGAATTAAAGTTTTAATATTCTTAAGATTTCTAATATAGTAAAGAAAGTAGTAATTATGACGAATAAAGTGCGCTGCTTATCATCATTCTTTTATTATTGAACAATTAATTAAGTATTTTTAGAAAGTTAATTTCGATCAAGTTGAAAGTTTAATCGATAAGATATGCGCAAAACGAATAACAGCAGCAGTTCAAGAACGCGATGATATGTGGCGTCGCCACGAAAACGCTCAGATATTATTTTTACAAAACGAAAATTCGCAAATGTTGACTGGATTACACGCAGAAATTGATCGACTTCATCATCATCTGAGAGGTATACTTTATGACTTGAAAATTTTAGTTAGAAAGTTATATACAGTTGCACTGAATTATTTGTTTTGTTTAGAAGCCCATAATAGTCACAATATTACTTAGAAATGAATTTTTCCATCTATTCATTTTCCTTTGAATTTTACATAGTTATTGTGAAAGTGCTTATAGAGTGTATTCATATGATAAAATTCTAAAGGCATTCTAATCTCTTCTCATGCAAACTATTATAATATTAGCAGCAGAAATACTTTTCTGTGTTCATAAGCTGAAAAATATAAGCACAATTTATTGCGTGACGTCAATGGTTAAGTAATAAGCATAATTTTAAGGTTGCCATGCAAAGCATTTTATTATTTTCTTATTTTCTTGCTACTTTCGTTTGTATTTTAGGTCAAAACTTACTTACAAAGTTTGTTTTTGAGCAAAAAATTGTTTTATCATTGATCGGAAATAATATTAGTAGACTATCAGATATGACAGCGCTGTTGCTCTCACAATATCTGCAATATTATGCATGTGTTACTGCATAATGCAGTTAAATGCACGCCAAGACTTTCAATCAGTCACTTCTTATTATGGAAGGTTTTTTGATTATTGTTGTGAAGAGAAGACTTGCATAATACTCGTTTCTAAGTCTGTGTCATGGAAGTAAATTGACTTGCTTGTTTAAACAAGTTAGTCTCAGCGCTTACTTACATTTCAGATCTCTATCACAGACTCTATGTAAAAAGCTCTGCAAATTCTACTGCCAAACTTGAAAACGAAAATGAGCAACTTCGTAAAAGGTCACCTCTTTAAATTATCAGTTGAATTTTTATTTCCTCTCAAAATATTCACTTATAAAATAAAACAATTGACTGATAATTTAAATCATGCATGAAACTTCCATCATTATGGATAGTTGTTTATAAATAATCGTTGTGTGACCGAAAGATTTTCTGATAAAATTATGAAAATGTTTTTTTGTTAACTGCCCATAAATATGTCATTTTGTGTTATCGAAATGAGAAGTAGTATTGCTAATCATGCATGAACTTCCATCATTATGGAATTATGTTCTCGTGGAATTACTTTTTTGCCTTTTCAAAGTTTATTTTATGAAAGTAAAGTAACTGCGTATTCTGTTCAACTATTATAACATTTTTTATTTTCTAGCACAATTTTTAGTGCAAAAATTTGTATATGCTTAGTACTGAAAGTGATTCGATTAAAAGTTAGCGCAATTGAGCGTATTGTTGAATTGTTGGTGGTGTGTCATCTGCGTGATCACACTGCTGTAAGTAAGACTGTTGTGTTTAACAAAATAGCATTGCTTGTTTTACTTGTTTATCTTCATATTTAAGTATCAGTCACGGCAGTGTGAAACTTATCTTTTTCATTTAAATTTGTGAGTTCTTTTGGCATTAATTCAATTTTCTGATTAACTTTTAAGAGCAAACAAGAAATAGAAAGAAGGTTGATTTGAGTGTGAACAGATATAATTTCACGCAAATTCACTCCACTTCATGTTTTCATATTTGAGAGAAAAGTCGTAATGAATGCATTTTTTTGCTATAAAATGCTGTATTTTATTTTTATCAATCTCACTATCAGAATGTTAAAAGATCAGTTAAAAAAGTGTGTATTTTTGAGTTTTGTATAATTAAGAACACTTTTTTTAGACTCGAATTGGCGGAACAGAATGCAAATGAGTTGAATCAGAAACTGGAAAAATGCGAGAAGAAGTCAGCTGCTGTTGAAGAACAGTTCAGTGAGACTATCAGAATGCTAAAAGATCAATTAGCTTTTCAGGTGAATAAATCAGCATTGCTTTTTAATCTTCACTTGCTATTGCATCTAAAATTTTGCATATAACTGTCATGAAGTAAAATGTTGTGCTGCAAGGAGAAAATGCAAATTAAATTATTCAATCATAATGTTGTCTTGTGAAGCAAGTATTTATCTGCATGAAAATCAGTTTAGAAAAGTAAACAAATTATAATTTTTCCAAGTTTTTCGATGTCTTTCGACAAATTTTCTCTACTTTTAATGTGTCATATTTAGCACTGTAATTGCGATTGCTCTACTTCATACTTTACTCATTATTTGCATATTTTGTATCACAACTTGTTTGGTAATATAATTCTAAAAAACTTTGAATATTTGAAAAAGAATTTATGAATTTATTTGCTTAAGCGATGAAATTAATTTAGCCCTTCACTGATTCATACTTTATACACAAAATGAAAAAAAAAATTTAATTTAAGGAAATCGCTACAAAATTTAAGAATAATAAAGTTGAGAAGTCATTTCTTTTTTAAAATTTCTTCTTGGAAAAATATTACTTAAATGAAGTACATTTATATCAAACATTTGTCTGCAAGATATGAATTGCCATAAATATAAAATAATATATGAACTGCGTCATGTCATGTCATTATATTGCTAAAATGAATCATTTAAATGCTCACATGAAAGTTACTTGGACAGGGCAATCGAATTCGTCAGCTAACAGACGAACTGCGTGAGAAAACGGCTCATATGGCCAAGTTGATGTCTCAGGTAGTGTTTTATATTTTTACTTAATATGATAGCCAGATCGTGTACATAAGTCTTTTCTTAACTATCCTTTGCATTATTGAAAGCAAAGTAAATATTATTCGAGAAATCGTACATACCAGTTGAAAATTCAAACTTAACCTTTGCTGTCATAATTTAATGATTTGCAAATACAACAAATCATTGTTATAACTGATTCGAAATTTTCTGATTTCAGTTATAAGCATGGCCAAATGTAAAAAATTTACTACTGTTTAGAAATGAAAAATTGCTTTAAAGTTTTTTCTGAAGTTCATTGTCAAAATTGACAAAAAATACAGAAAAAAAGAGAGCATACACGGCGCTCTTCAATATTAATGAAGAAGCTTATGAGTTTCAGCTACCATTTGGAATCGCATCTGATGCATCAGAAGCAGATTCTTCAGTTGTTCTCAAGCGTTTTCACTCGCAGCCAGTAGTTCAATGGAATGCAGCTCCTGCATCATTTTTTGGCAAGAAAACAAAGAATCTACCTCGTACAGGTTTAACTCGAAGCGTTTCGGTGAGTTATCCTGGAGGGCGTCCAAATGTTGTTGTGCGGAGGTACAATTCGACATCATCAACGTAAGTATTTCTGTTGACTTCTTTATTGTCACAAGTAAAAGAAAAATTCACCTGGAATAATTGTCATATCAAATTTAGAGTTAAGTAACATGCAGTTCATATAGTTGATATTTCAAATATATATATGATTTGTTATTTTTCGTTGCTGTAAATGCTGAAAATATCACAATTAATTTATCCGTTGTAGTTAAATGTTGAGTTGAATATAATGCACTCATATTATAGATCACATTTTGATGCATAAATTGATCTAATAAAAAAGAATCGAAGTCTTCTTCAAAAAGAAAAAATAGATCAAATAATGATACTACTAAAAACAGACAAAAAAAGTTATCTCATTTTATATGCAGAAGTGATAATTGAAACGTATCCTTGTGAAAAATTTCAAAGTAGTAAATGTAAATAACGTTTGCAGAACACGTTCACATCATCTCCCTTCGTTATATTCAAAGCCATGTAACGCAATGACGTCAGGCTTTAGTATCGAAAAACCAATACGTTTACCGCTGCTGATACTACGTGACCAAATGTTATATACACGATCGCTGTATGAAATTCAAAATTCGATCTTTGCAAGCAGCGCAGAATCTTCTACTTCAACAGCAACAACTTTAAAAACTTCTGTTTTTACGAACAGATCAGTGTAAGTCTTTCCAAGATCTTTGACGGGAGAAGCTTTCGAAGCACTTTTTATATAAATTCGTAGCATCAACTGAGCGTGTATAAGATTTATGTGTTTAAGACTTATCATTATTTTCTCATTACTTTTATTAAGCATTTCATGAAGTTGTACATATTAATTATGTTTGGTGCAAGGAATAAATATCATTTCTTTGTTTTTTCTCATCGGTCACTTCATTTTATTAGCTGACTCTCGAATTTACTGCTTGTTATCTATTTATGTTCATTCTTGTAACAAATAAGTAAGAGTTCTGATAGGAAAGAGGTCAATTTTTCTCATAGAAATAGAAATGAAGCATGAAGCAGTAATCGCTGTTATAGTATTATTTGCCAATAAAGTTTGAAAATTTAGAAAAATTGACAAATAAATCGCATACCGTAAGAATATATAGTTTTTTAAGAGTTCGTATAAATCTATAATAGTAGCAGTGTTAGAGGTTTAACTTTCCTGAATGTGATTCACTGTACTGGAAGCATTAATTAGTATTCTTCTCGAACAGCTTCAGGTAATAATTTTCAAATGATAAAACTTTGATGCATACCAAATTTGCCGAAGAAAACGAAAGATCTCGAATTATCATAAACAATCTCGTTACAGAAATTAATAATATTAAAACACATTATTAAGGTACAGAAATATCATTCAGATGACTCAATGACATGTACAAATCAACAAAAATCACTTCTTGGATGTCTTCGCATTCGCCGGAAATATTCATATTGAGCATAAAGTTCAGCATTTTTAATAACACAATGACTGAGGCCATTTATATCAGTAGAAGGTTGATGTTCGGCAAACACCGGACATGACTTCCCTGTAATCACAGTGAGTTCACATATTTGACATCGATTTGAAATTGACGAAAATTTCAAACAGGAATTAATTACAAAGCTTATGAAAAGTCCATGAATAATGTAATCGAAGTTTTCATAATTTTCAAAATAAATGCATTATTACGTTTTGAAGAAGTAAATACATACAACACTTATTGAACATAAGGTGTTGTCCAGGTGAGCAAACACATCGTGGAGGTTGTTGGCTACGATCACAAAAACTTGTTTTACAAATTCTCGAACATTGTTCATCCAGAACACAACCTGTTTGGTTAGGCTTAAGCGCTACAAAAATTACAATGAAAGGAAGATGTGAGAATAACCCAATTATCATCTAATCTAACAGCATATTACTTAAGACTAAGTCTGAGCTTTAAGTTTTTACTGATTTGAGAATGAATAAAAATTCAACGAATATTTCTTTATTTCAGTTTTCATTTATTTACAATAAAGGAAATTAAAATTTTCAGCAGATCCTAATTATCCAACTTATAAGTTTGTAATGATATTAGTGCATACTGATTCAGATTTTATACATTGAAATTATAATTATTCGTATTTTGAATAACCAAATCTAAAGAACTCTTTATTTTTCATTTTATTTAGGGGTTGAAAAGACACATCAGGTATTTTCGGTAATGTGCAAGTTTCTAAAATCGTCTTTAAGAATTATATTTTATTTTATCAACCTAATAAGTACGCTTACCCTGAAGGCAACATCCTTTCTTAGATATATCCGCACCAAAGCAAGACGTGCTACCATTGCAATCCTTCACAGTTGTACACTCTAAATCATCAACATAATGATGCTAGTAGAATTTCTTATTCTAGTAGCAAAAATTCTCTTACTAATTTCAGTTGAACATTGGTGATGATAAGAACATGGACACACCATCTCGTTGTTGGAAAAAAACGTCAGCTTTTGTCATAATAACATGAATGCAAACCTTTATGGCACAGAGTGAGATAAATTGAATTATTTTGAATGCTATCAAATAATGCTAATGTGACACATAAAGCTATGATAAGGCTAGTAACAGAAATATGTATCATTTGCGATCAAGTTTTTGAATACCTGATACTATACGACTAAACAACTATGGTCTGAAAATCTCATCCCTTTTAAATCTTTTACGTAAATCCGATAAATTGTTTATTTTGTGAAAAAGGTAAGCGAAAATGAGAAAACTGTTGTTACTTTACTAACTAAACAATCAGGCGATGATGTAATAGAATTAAAAGTCGGCTGAAAATTAGTATCTTCTTAATAGCAAAAAAGTTACAAATTAAACAGAGCAGTACTCCATAGTATCAAGTGATTCTTTTACTTCCTGATTTCGAATCACGCATCTCCTCTCAACGTAAAATCAGTCTCTTCAATTGTGATGCAAAATGTTACCTCCTATACATTTGAAAACCAGACAAATTATTAACTTATACTGCTTATTAGCAAATTTCTTGAACCGGGCCAATGGAGATGCCCGTGTCACTTATATCTATCCTTCACTATCTACAGAAACCACTGGACCATAACCGCTGAACTCATCGAAATTAAACATTTCGACAGATTAAAAACTCTTTACCATTAAATTCGTTGCATTTACTAAGTACTACATAAAAAAGATATCATTTATAAATTTATTCATTCTGCATTTGAAAATGTTTTCGTAAAGATATTATTACACAGTACTTATTTAACATAGACTTAATCATTACAAAAGATGCTAAAACTTGTCATGTTAAGTTGATTCGTTCAAAGGTTTCCATGTTTCAAGTGTTAAAATCAACCAATTAAAACCCTCCAAAAATGCAAAGATTACTTGAGCAAAGTTCTTAAGTCTACAGATTTACATTTTATTAAGGCTGCATAGCATCCCAGAACAAGTAGTAGTGATATTTTCAAAACACAACAAAACACAGAACATGAAATGGATGAAAAATATATAAAAGCTGGCATCTAATATGTAAATTAAATTTAACATCTATGATTACGATGAAGACAGAGAAAAATTAAGTGCTTTTTCTACAATTTTTACCAAGTGTTTTTTCATAACATAAATACCGTCTGAAGGAGGGATGTGAGGAATGACTGCATTCAATGGTTCAAAGATATCAAATATAAGTACGTACGATCCTTCCTCATCCAAATATCCATCGTCTGCATTCTGAAAAATGTATATAGTTATAGTTCAAGAAGCACAATTAGTAAAAGTGTAAGCAAGAAAAGTACATTTACACTACGCAAAATTATGAAATATATATGTAATATTACATCCTTTTCATAGTCCTCTAGCGCTACACAATCGATAAGCAATGCACGACCTAAAATGCCACCCTGAGGAAAGTCCGATGGAAACTCGCGATTCCCTACATCTTCTGAAAATCCACTGGTATATATTGTTAGGATTTATTGTCATTGTGAATAAAATAACAAGATTATATTAGACTAAACAGACTGTGGAAGAAACTCAACGTGCAACTAATTACATTAAATACTACGCTTATTATCATAGTAATGAGCTTACGGTTTTTTGAAATACTTGTGAAGCGCAACATTTCCTTTTCAATTTGATCATTAGAAACAGATATAGTTTTTGCAACAATTAATATTGGGCCTCTAATATCGACATATTCATTCCAAAAAATATGCCTAAAAAGTGATTTTTTTATCAATTTCTTCACACTTTTTCTTTATTTCTATTTATTTCAAATTATTTCAATTATTCAAGATGATCAGATGAGCTTTAAAAAAATAAAAATAACAGTAGTTAAGTTTTTTAATCTACTAGTTTTAGCACAAAGAACAAAGTTAACAATTTAAACATAATTTTTTACAAGCATGAGAAACACCAATCACCTCCGAAATCCGTGAGCTAATAATGTAGCGACTGGTTGCATAAGAGCAATCGAATAACCTTTCTTTGCTACCTCTACATATTGAAGTTCATTGGACAAAAAGTTCATCTCTTGTTTAACAAAACCGTCTGTTTGACAAGGTAATTCCGGATTTTTGACCTCAATATACTACACAAAGCAAAAATATGAAGTCCAGTTACCGAAAGTAAACATGAAATTAACGTGCTAAAAAAATATTATTTACAAAAATGTATCTCTTTCACTAGTCACACAAGCATGCGAATCTGAAAATAAAATCTAACTTTTGGTACGAATCCTCCAAAACTTCTAAGTTGTAATTTCGATGGTTTAACTTCTTGGCGCTTATAGGACGATTCAAGAATTGCTTCTAGAACTGGATCACGCTCACATTCTGTTTTTTTTGTCTAAAAGAAATTATATGATTCCCAACGCAGACATTGCCATTTTTTGAAAAAAATGTAAATAAAAGCAGTAAAGTGACATAAATATCATGCTATTTGAACCGAAACTGATCTAATCAAGCACCTATATTAAAAGTATAAATTTTCTTTGAATTTACTAAAGTGCTCACCACTTTTCAAAAGAGAACTTCAAACGCGAAACAAAAATTTTACTTCATATACTATGCCTTTATCAAAATCGAAGTCTACCACAACAGCTCGATTTCGATGCTTTCGAATTTCTTTCAATTCTTTTTTACGCTTTACTATAGCTTCTCTCTCCTGAAATCTTGTGAATAATTGCGAATTAATTATGATTTTGTTCAATACAGAATGGACATTACAAATTATAACGAGTATCATGAAATCAAAACTATGTAGATAATGTCTACTGTTCAAGAGTGAAAACAATGGAACCATTGCTATAAGAGAATAGAACTAACCTCTTTCGTGAGATATATGTCACTTTCCATACTAAAATAATCAGAATCTAAATCATGAATGCGTCTTCGCATTTCCCTGCAATTGGACAAGATTATAAATAACACTAATACAGATTAAATCAGCTAACTAATGCAAGAAGCAAACCCTCATTCTTATGGATAACAACAATGTTAACTGATTAACAAAATTATGTTACTACAGCACACAATAATCTATTAAGCCTTACTTATCAGCATTTGCCCTTAATAATCTATCTCTATCCTGTTCAGCTTTTGCGAAAGATTCTTTATGTGAAGGACTTAGAGCGATGGCTCGATTTTTATCAAATGTGGGAATAACGTCCCCCACTAATTTCTTATAAAGCTTGGCTGATTCTTCCGTCTGCATATCCAAAATCTATAAAACTGTCAGTTAACACTCATATTAATTCTTTACCACTTGACAAAATTGAAAATTTTAAAATATTAGAAACTAGCTGTTTAAACAACATGCATTTATTACCAAATATATATTTATCATCAGATCTTAGTATTGACAAATCAAAGTAGTAAAGAGAAAATAAAATAATTGAAATGAAAAATCAGTGACTGAAATAACAGAGATGAGCTCATCAACACAAACAGCAATTTTAAACGTACTCGACGCTCTTCTCGAGTGCAGACAAGCGTTTTACAAAACATACACGGTCCACTGCCTTCCTGTGCGCACACTATACGTCCACAACCCATACAGTTTCGAATTAATTTATGAACTTGTGCTTGGCATTGACAGCGACGTCGACCTGAAATATAAGCAGAAGTAGATCGAAAGTACAGCAAAAAAAGGCGATTAAGCTTAGTTAAGGTAGCAGAAGTTATGACAATCAAAATAAGAACTGTCACAAACCCAATTTTACCTGGCAATAGTTGATTAAAAGGATTAGCGCCTATAAATGTCACTGGAATTTTCGAACTTTGAAGGGAGATTTGTGACTGAGTTTTCTCTATCATTGCCGATACAGACTTTAAGGAGAAATTTTTGTGATCCATACTGCAATACTCAATAGCATAGATTTAGGCAAAAATTTCATTATACGATAAAACTGTATCTCACTAATAACTGAACTTGTAAAATTGTTTTGCAAGGATTCTGATTCACAGTCCATTATAATAATTCCGATTACGATTTAGCTCATATTGCTTAACTTGAAATGACCACCAAAAAGTAAAATGAGATTGTTATGAACCAAACTTATCACTTCTATGTGGAAGTAATAGAACCATATAAGCAACAATAAAAACCTACAGAAATAGCAAAATCAATCCGATTTATCTCACGTGTTATTTAGGTCAGCAGATGAGGGAAAGAAACCTTGAAGATTGGAGTTGACGAAGGTACAAAATTGACTATGCACGTATGAAGTGATCAAGCGATAAACAATGTAGTCATTCTAAATCTTTATTGAAAAAACCCAAATTATGCACTTTGTTACATTACAAAGAAGACTTTATACAGCACTGCATCTACCTTTTCTAGTATAATGACAGTAATGAAATACCTCCTAAATATAAGTAATAACCATTTCATACCGAAGATATTTCGAATACAGTTTATTTTCCACACAAAGAATCAAGAAAGAGCAATAATTGAACTGATACTTCAAATGCAACAAAGTATACAACAGAAAGTTTGCACAGCATACAAAATCTTTGCATGTTAAAAATTTTTTCAATGTCTCATGAATTTCACTGACTAATGACTTCATAATGTCCCACTACTTCTGAAAAAGGGATATATTCTAGCAAAAATCAAAATTTCAGGTAGATCCGATGAAATCCCGCTCAACGAACTATGGACGAACATAAATGCACATTTTGCAAGAATAGAGCGAGAAAATGACAAGAAAAATGAAAATGGATATGGGATAAAGCCAAATATTAATCATTTGCAATCAGTAACTCAAAACGAAAAACTTGTCTGGTTTGACCAATCACCAAACATCTGACAGGGGAATAAGTTACAATTACTGAATTTAATAGATTAAATCTGCAGTAATGGCATATTAGAATTTTCACGAAAATCATGCTGTGAACTAACTGCTGCATTAAGCCATTGCGCTCTAAGCGTAACCTCTCGAAACGCGACACAATAACCCATATATTTCGACTTATACTTGAAATTATGATCTTTCGGTAATATAAATGTCAACGTATATGGATAGGGTGGCTTACGACCACCTTCATGCCCTATATACCACAGTATTTCATCCGTATGCCACTGGTTCACTTTCTTCAGATTCTTAAAAGAAATATTTTCATAAACAATTCTATATTTACGCGGTCTGTAAAGATTTGTCGCTACTTATAGTAACGAGAGAGTGACTCAAATAAATTCAGTTTACTGATGCAATATAGTGGTTACCGATAGCTGAATGAACTTTATAACAACAGTGGTATTTTTTGTGATACATGTAGTTCTACTGAATCAAAATGATTTTTCTTTCCAGCCCATGAGCACACATGAGAATGCAGAATAAATAAGCTCAAACAGTAAATCTTAATCGTATGAAAACAAAAGAATCTGAAAATTAAGAAAAATAATCGGATGAACCTTATTGTAATATGCAACCACCCCCGCTTCCAATTTCAGATGGCCAATATTATATGATTTCGTGCCTGGCTCCGCTATTCGCACATCATCAGCAAACGGATATGAGAGCTGAACGAAAAGAACCATTTAAGTTTAATTTAATTAGACTGAATATGAAGCTGAAAATTATTCTTGAACTCGCCATTTCATGGATGTATCACTGTTTGAATATATTAGTTTCGACAGGAACATAAACGAAAGATTGTTTTTTTACCTGTATCTGAGAACTTTAATATCTTTTTAAATGCGATGAATGCAAGGACGATAATTTCTTTTAAATACGCTACAATTATGATATTAGAATTTTCAGGATACTAATGAAAAAAAAATGAATTGTTTAGTTTACGATGCTTTCAAAAAATTTCTGCACGAACGAATCATATTTCTCATAATTTAACGTATCTTCTGATGTCTATTCATGATTTTTGATCAGATAGAAACAATTAAAAAGTGCCACATCCTTATGCTTTATGTTCCTTTTTCTTTAAGAAAATTGCATGGTGATGCATATTCCTGAGTTCCACCGCACTTTTTTGACTTATTGCCACGGCAGAATCTCTCTCTCAAAGTCTCTATTTGTAAAAATAAATAATGCACTTTATCAAAAAACCTGAAACGAATAAGGAATGGGATCCCTTTTAAATAGTAAAAAGCATTCGGATGGTTCCCAATCAAGCCATCGACAAGTAATCATGGAACTCATCTTTTCAGGTGGATTTACTCGCCTTTCCAGCTGACCATACTTTATTTCCTGGAAAAAACAATTCATTAAAAGCTTCGAATTGATGAATAAATAACAAGCAGTTTAGATAAAGTAAAATGCCATGCTGGACCTCAAACAACGCAAAAGTATTAACATCAGTTTCATTACGAATCGCTGGTCTATTCCGAGCAGCGTCACAAACCTATAATTAATGCCGATTAATACCAAATAAACATAATAGTTAAAAATACTATCTGAGAAAAAATGATTAATGACCTAGATCTGAGATTTTTACCTGTTCTGCATTTGATGAAGACTGAACATTAAACGTATGATTATCTTTTTCCAGAATATGTACCGGAACTAGAAAGCCATCTGCACGAGCCTAGAAAATTGTCACTGCTGTTAGGTATTAGTCAAATGAATTAAAATGAGATGCATAACTGAAATACCTTCGTTTGATTAGGTTTTTCTTGCAACATGTTTATCTTCGATTTAATACACATTTCACGTGCTGAAATGCGAAATATAGATGCATAATAAGTGAGAAGATCCTTGACAAGATTTATTTGTCGCATCATACCGGAAAAACTGCTGCTTAATTCACTATCCTAAATTTTTAAAACCTGACAAGAGAGACACTACATAAACATAAGTGAAATTTCTAATATACAAAGTTTTACGCATACAGCTGCATCCTGATGATACTGGAAGAAATAGGTAACATTACTAATTATTAGTCAACATATTGAAACATGATACAGTACACTTTATCAATTTAGTAAAAGAAAAGTGAAATAAATTTTGTCTACAATTATTCTTCAAAACGAAAGAAAAAACCCGTTGAACTGAAAGCAAAGTAGGGCCAAAAACTTTGGCAATGTTTTCTACAGTTGCTAAATTGGCATTTGCATGTTCCGTAACATCTTTCAAATGATCAAGCACACGTCTTAATGTCTGAATACGTATCCGCGGTAACCCCATCAGAATTTCATGATATTCATCTAACCTAGACGAGTCTGCAAAAGTAATTTTCTCTAATGACTGTATATGTATAAAATATGTACCATATATATCTCAAATTTTGAAAGAAATACCTTTCATATTAAAAACAGCAAAGAGACGGTCTTGAATATGATACGGAACAAGTGGGGAATCAAGCTGCCTAAAAAATGATCGAAGTACGTCTGCCACGACATTAATAATGTCATCAGATCCAGGTAACAAATGCAAATTAATAGGATCTGAAAAAGTCAGAAAAGCAGAATAGAAAACTTATATTTCGAACTGAAATATAGAATTAAATATATTTTTTTGCCAATCCCTGCATAAAGCAATAAGATAAACGAATTGATAACAAATTTTTCTGGGTTTTACACTCTAAAATACATTTAAATGCAACGTCACCTTTCCTAAATTCCGATAATAGAGCTCGAACTTTTATGGCTGAACCACTACAACGATAGAGACCAGGATGAAGAAGACCATATGTTGAGATGAATTTTATGCACCTAAGAAATATACATATATATATATTCCATATATTTTTTACTTAGAAGTAACTGCTTCCTATTTTAACGACAATTCTAAAAAAAGGGAAAAATTTACTTGTCTACAATAACTGGAACGTCGTCTGATGTTAACTTTGAATCTTCCAATCTATAACCACTACATGCCATTTGATGCTTTAGTAAATTAATCCATGTAAATGTAACGGAATCATGCTCAGCTTGAACAAATAGAGAGCTGAAAATAAGAGAAAAAAATAACACAGTTATAGAAGCATTAAAAACTATAGAAACAAAAAGCAAAGACTAATTTTTGTGTCTGTACCTTTTCATATACGTTGTTTATTGTTAAAATGCTGGAATCAAAGTTCTGAAATCCAAAAAAAGACATACCCTCCTTCTTGCAGTAAGAGAAAAGGTCCTTTTAAAGAACCAACAACTGAAGCGCACCAATCAACTTTACTTAATGCACTTTTCATTCCAATGAATTTACGTATATCAAGTTCGAATAACATGGAACAATTATCCAATGTATAAAATAGCTTATGCTGAAAATTTATTAGTTCCTCAAACAAATAAAACCTTAAAGAGAAAAAAAAATAGCAACAAGACTAGTTCCAGGTAATCGAAAGTAAATGTTTACTAACGTTATCAAGAAACATCCAACCACTTGTCCATGCACAAGCTGTTCCCTGTCGAATCCATAAGTTACCCCCAGCGCTCAAATTCTTCAAACTGTACAGCAGTAAATCATTCTTGGGCATGATACACTACAAATAAACTGTAGTCGATAATCGTGCCCTCAACAGTTGAGTATATTCTGGAAATTAAAAATCTACCTTTACAATATTTGAAATCCATTTTTCGACATCAGCGATTGATACAAGCTTTAGATGTGTCCAATGACTACAAAGAAAATTTTCTCGAATATGCAATTCAATACTATCATCTGATGGATTTTTTCCAACAAACAAAGTATTTTTAAGGTTGTATGGGCCAACTATAGGACAACCATCCTGAAAAAATTACAAAATGACAAAGCATTATTAATGAATATTATTGCCTTACAATGCAAATCGGACAAAATTTTTGACAATATAGAGAAAAATATTCCTTAAAAAAATCTAGATAGAAGGTAAGCGAATACTTCCTGCAAAATAAAACTGCTTAATCACAAAATACCGTAATCTCACTAGTCCAACAAGATAAAAAATTGTCCACGATCACTACCCATAATTTGCCATATTCTTTTTTACCAACAACAATTTCGGCCCAATTAGAAAGTGGAAAGTTTTCTAGCATAAGAGGATGATCATCTAATTTTTCACCACTATCATGTTGAGCTGCCTTTGCCATACTTGCTGATTCTACTTCCGTATAAAGTTTATCCAAAAAGTTGGTATTGGTAACAGATCTGCAGGACATTGCAATTTGAAAAGTTATTGCAAAGTAAAAAACTTTGTGCAAGAAAATATGGATGAATTTTTTGTGTACATTGAATCGCAAATATCATGCTGCTCGATTAGTTAATTTTACAAATTACCTAGGATTCGTTTGCACATTTTCGAAACATTGCTCCATCATCTTAATATAAGCCTCAAGACCAATGTAACCGGAGTTCCACAAACCACACCGTGGAATTTCTGCCGGAACACTTCCCGATTCCATAGTATTATCATATTTTTGATTTCCGGTCTCATTAAATGAACTACTATCTTTGTTACTGTCTTCAACAGTCGTAATGGTACTTCTATTCAAGGAACAGCACGACTTCACAACAGGTAACTGCACATTTGCAGTCTCCATTTTACTTGTTGAAGAGACAACTGGTTTATTCATGAAGGTTGATGTGCTTTGAGAATTTGCAGAATTTATCATTTTCGTTATTCGCGCAACGTGTCCCGATTCCGAAAATCTCGTATTTGAGTTATAGCCTGAATGCAGATGTGAATCATTGGAATCATCGACCCCTTCCCAATGCCATTTTTTTCCAGAATTATTGCTTGTCAAACTATTTTTCTGAACACTGCATATACACAAATGAAATGAGGCAGAACGACGAACGCTTACTACACTCCGATTCCTAATGTCAGACAAAGAATTTGCGCGATGAAAGTTGTTGCTTGAGCTGAGCTGCCTTTGAAATGTTAGAATATTATTACGCTGTGAAAAACATTCTCTAGAGCTAGGAAGAATGAAATGAGAATTAGAGAAGTTGATTTCTACACCACGTTTAGGCACCGCCGGTTTTCTACCGATTAAGGTAGTACGTGGTGCTGGGATAGGTCGCTTCTCAGTAGATACCATTCTCGCATATTGAAACACCTAATCTGAAAAAACAACTATTTATCATATCCTGAAAATAAAACTAGATTTGAAAAGAGTTAAAATTCCTTTTACAAAACAAACTTTAAACTTTGACATCATGGTTAAAGTTCCCAACAAAATTTGATGAGGAACAGACGACACGATGACCAAATGATAGAAAGTATATCATAAAAAGAAAGAACAAATATTATACTGACCAAGACACAGGAAGAAAGCATTTATTTTACAAACAATCTTTCATCAACAACTTAGAATTTTGATCTTCTGAAAGCAATTAAGCATGAACAAGACATGCTCAAACATTCTACAAAAACTGGAAAAAAAATTCAAAAAGTGAATCTGTTTACTTCTAAAAATCAAAGAGGAGTAAGAGATTGAATTTAAGGAAATTCACCAAAATATTTTGAAAGGAGAAAACCAGTATTTTATAAGCATCTCATACAGAGATCTACAGCTACAATAATCAAAATCAACAAGAACAAAACCGACAACAAAATATGGAGAATGGTAATTACTAACAACGTGCTTCATTACGCGGTGAGATTACTTTCTGGAATCAAAATATGCTAATATGTTAATCATTTTACTCATTAAACGTAAAATTATCTTTTTATTTCTGAAAAAATATCTCTGGTTTTAGGACAGTTCTGCAGTTCTAAACGTGCTACCTATCAATCAACTTCTTGTAGAACATGACTGAATTTCTTCTTGAGTAGCTCCTCTTCATGAAGCATTTCTTCAGTTAACAATGAAATTCCCAACTGATGTTCCTTTGTGAATGGTTGTGCCATTAACGGAAACCATCTGCAATATATTGTTTTTGCTTATTTTTAAGCTACTGCAGATTAAGTGAAACGAATTCCATGATTTTGATCGAAATTTCTCTGAAGAAGCAACTTGAAAAACAACGACCGAATGTGAAAAACAAGAACTCCGGAGAAAAATTCTGACACTATCTACAAAAGTGAAACCATACTTTCTGGCAATCATAGCGGCTTCCTCAATACTGAGATTAACATTTCCAGGAGTGATGTACTCTTGAATCCATCTAGGAAGCTTCCCCATCTTGTCCTTACGTGAAAACCTCTAAAATATGAAGGCTTGTGAATATTACTAGCATAAAATACTATATGAATGGATAACTGTCCCAATTAAATTAAGATCCAACACCTTTAAACAACAAGCACAGGATCTTCAAAGAAATATTTTACTAAAGAAAGAAATACTTTATTTTTTTCAAATATTACTACGTGCCCATATTTCAAGTAAAAAAACAAAACTTATCAGCGAAGATCATCAAACCATAATCACTCTTCCCTCTTAAGGCGCGTCCCATGCACTGTGCAGCTTGACGCATAGCATCAAATGTCAAAAAGTCATTTTCTCTAAATAGTCTTGTAGTGAAAACAGCAAAAAAGCTTCTTCCAGAATTATCATCTGTAGCTTGAAAAGTTGAACCACAAAATGATAAATAATACTTGAATGAATTTATTTTTAAACTTTTTGCCAACAAAAATAAATTACCTTATCCCTAAACGAACTCGTAAATATTCAAGTCGAGCTCGCAATATGCGACTTTCTGTATACATATAAGGAACACCGAGCATTATGACAGCACGTCCAAGATGATGCGAAAAATCAATGCCTTCTGATACCTGAAAGTCAAACTAGAAAAATAATATGAAAACGACTACAACTCAGAAAAGGCGTGGAAGATTCTAAAGCGGAAAGGCAAAAGAATATTTAGAAAAACAAACACCTTTCCCCTTGCGACGGAGAAGAAAATAGCTCCTCTTCCGCAATCGCAAGCTTCCACATACTTTTCTAAAGCAATACTGGTTTCGAGCGCATCCGTTGTTTCGATAAACAAAAGTTTGTGTTTCAACAACTCATCAATAATTCCCTGCACAAATACAGATAAAAAAATTGCTAACAATAAAGTTAAACACTATTTTTTTTTTGAGTTAAAAACATCAAAGAACTTAGTCACCAAAAAATGAAAATACCTGATCATACCATGTTGAAATAACATTTTCCATGTACATATAACTGGTGAAAAACACTACAACACCATCAGGAATTAAAGAAACAAGTTCTAAAACAAGACTTCCGTAATTCCGTATTACAGCAATGTCTTCTCGAGATTCAAAACGTGACGTCATCGCTACTTGGTCATTACCTACAAAACGAAGAAGACAATTACTCTGAATTTCAATCAGAAAATGATAGAAATGCTAAAAGAAAAATATTAACTCAAGTCTGTGCAAAGTAAAAAAATAAAGTACACAAACCTTTTGAAACAAACAATGGTGCAATACAGGGTCTAGCAAGCGTCATTGACAAGCTTGCCATAATTGCAGGATCGAAATCCAAAATCTTTGGATACATATCTAACGGTGATAAAGTCTAAATTAATAAGAGTGAAATCCAGAATTATTTAAAAATTTTTTAAAATAGGAAAAATTATGTCAATTTTGAGTCAAATGCAATAAGTTTTGTCACTGAAAATAATGGGCAAAGATAAGAATAAGAAATTGTACGACATGACAAATTTTGAATTTAAACGTTAAAAAAAAACAGAGTTGCACTGATTCTAACCCCTGAAGTGATAACAACTGTCTGGTAACGCTGAAAAACTGGACGAATAGCAATAGAAGCATCAACACAACTCAAATGTAGCGTGCAACTATGTCCTGTACCACTTTTTTCATCCAAAGGTTCAATAATAATCATAAAACCTGAAGAAAAAAACGAATTAAAATCAGTTGAAACATATAAAAAATGAAAAAAATTGAAGAATTACCTCGTCCATAAGTGCTGACAAGCGTCGCAAAATTTGTAATCAGTACCAAAGAACTGAAATCCGATATGTCAGCCAGCTCTAATGTTCGTGCTAACGATGCGAATCGCTCTGCACAAAATCTGAAAAAAATTCTAATTTTTTCAGTAACCCTGAACCACAAATTTTTTAAGTATCGAAAGCATGATAATAGCACGAAAAACGAAGGTCAACTTCAATTAAAACGATACTCTCAGTAAAAGTAAGATTTTTCTATTGCGAAAACCAATTAAGCTGACTTAATTCAAAGGCAACTAACAAAACAAAAACATATTAGATAAACATTTAAACTATGAAAATTGTGAATAAGTGCTAAAATGAGTATTTTTAAAAGATATGAAAATATGAATTACTCGCATGCTTCAAAATTTTTGCTTTCTATCAGCAGCTAAACAGATTTATGAAAATTATTACAGTGAATATTATGAATGCTTTAATTCACATGCCTACTGTTTAAAAGAACGCGGAGAATCTCAATGTGATCTAATAACAACCTTAGAGGTGTTCGGTCAATAAACATTAAATCGCCAATATCGCGAAGAAATGCTGCAGGACTTTCAATAACAACAGTTTTGGTACGCATTCGGTACTTCAAATATTCGTTCAAACGACGCAAAAATCCAATGAAATGTATAGCAGTTCGTATAGATCCCGGTACTGCTTCTTGCAAAATCATATCAGGAAGCACTATAAATAACTGAAATCTACTTCACCGCATAAAAATCTTCGAAACAAATTATAAATGAATACAATAATGTTACCAGGATTCGCTAAAACTTGATCATTCATACGATCTTCTTCAACGCGTCTTAATCCTTCAACCAAACGTTCATACTCCATTCGTAACTGCTCATTGTTTTCTTCTTTCAATCTTCATTGATAAAAAGTGCTTGAATCATAATATGTGCAAATATTTAGCTAATTCTCTCCTCTCTTATATCGTTTACAGTAAATATATATATATATATATATATATA
>UYYF01004727.1:0-24639 GCA_900618365.1 Thelazia callipaeda
TATATATATATATATATATATATATATATATATTTTAGAATATTCGATTCACTTATATCACAACTGTGCTGCGAAGAATTTCAACAGATTAGAAATCAAAATTAAAGATTGTTTTGCTAGTAAATAACATTCAGAAGAAATTTATTTGTAAACAATTTAAGAACAAATTTCTTCTAAAAATTCACTACTTTAGCATAAAGATTTAGAGTTTTTAAAAAAAGAATAGGAAATAATTATCAAATTATATTCTTGAATTTGCTAGAGCAATAGTAGTCTGTAAAGAAGCGCGATATTCCTTCAAAGTTACGATCAAAAACAATCAGAGATCAAGCACTGATAATGATCAGTCAATGTTATCGCTTGTAATTGTGGTTATTTGATGTCAGTAACATACCTTCATTATTCTAATTCAGAATCTTTTTTGCATTCTATCAGTTTTATATCATTCATTAAAGATTGTTTTTTGTATTTTTGTTAGGCTGTGAAAAGCTCAATTTTCTTAAAATCAAAATTTGTGAAGCATTTGCAAAATGAGACGCAAAACTATAATGAATTCAATCTGTATGTTGTAAAACATTTAAAACTTTTCTCAAAAATTAAGAACAATAAAGTTTATAATTTTTATTATGTTAACTAAAAAAAACAAACTTGACAGGGTTTTTTTGGGAAACTTTTTGCTATTTCAAAGCTGATTCAAAAACTTTTTGCAGTTTTGAAGTAAATCTACGAGAATGTCAGAAATGAGTCGACATGCTGTTGATTTATCAGTTGCTGCAGAACGATTCAAGCTTATAAATTTAGATTCTGACACAGATTCTTTCCTACCATTTCGTGGTTTACACACATTAATTCAACGAAATTATGAAAATCAAAGAAAGGAACATGTTAGTTACAAAGGAACATGCAATTTTTCACTTCAAAAATTACTTCTTTATTGAACTTACTTTGATATAAAGACTTTCTAAAAGATTCTCGACTCTATATTTGCATTTTATCAACTCGGCAACACAGTCCATTTATTTAGATATGGTTTGACTTAATTTTTTGCTGATTTTTCAAAATGACTCTCCCAGAGGAATCATTAGGTTTGCTGATCTTCAAACATACAATTGAGCTTAATTATAGTGTAAATCTGAATTGTTTTGTTTCTTTTCTTTTAATTATTCGAAATTAGGTCGAACTCGTACGTGAGAAGCAACAAATGAGGGAACAAAACGCCACAGAAGAAGAATTGGTATATTTTCTTGCCTATTTATTTTAAAAAATCCGATAACATTGAAGTAAATTCATTGAAATGAGTTACAGTACTCATAGCACATCCTAGTTGATAGAAATGAACTCATACAACTTTTTCTTCTGTTCTGTTACTTTTTATAAACTTGGGTTGGATTCTAGTAATATTTTTACTGGTGCCATAGAGCTTTAACTTTTTCATTTGACTGGTTGATAAGTGATTAAGAGCTAGTGAAGAGTACAACTACCTGAAGTTTAGTTTTTGCTGAATCGCTTTTAAAATTTTTCTCGCTTAAATTGACACTACTCTTTGTAATGTATTCAGGAGTCATTGGAGCCAGCACTGAAAGATGCTGAATTTTGGCTGCAAATATTCAAAAAACTGGAAGATACTTTTGAAGAAGAAAACAAAAAGTTACTATTGGCCAATGAAATACTAAGAATTGTTCGCAAGTTTACTATTGTTTTCAAAATATTTAAATTTTTGTATTAATTTTGAAGATACAGTACTGTAATCAATGCAAAAATGCAAGGGATCGACTAATTTTATTTGTTTTTCTTGCTTTTCGAGAAAATGACACGAAAACACGTATGGAATACCTTTCAGAGAGATGAAAATGAATTCAGAACTCGTATGGCTGATCTCTTCCGTTACGATCAACTTGTAAAATGGTTACAGATTCCTGTAATACGTGAAGCATTTCGCAAGGGAGCTGATGAAAGCGTAAATATTTCAAATAAATTATAACCAAATAAAATAAAACATAAATTGAATAAGTAATTAAATGTATGACCAACAATTTTTTACGCACCAAAAGCTTAAAAAGTGCTTCAGAGAGTAATTAATTAAAATAGAACGCAACTAAGTGATATGTAATGATTGAGAATAAAAAATTTTTGTGGCTTGTTGTTTGAATAAATTTTCTGCCAAGAAATACAGTATAAAAAGTTTTAGATGGCTTGGGACACGTGGGAAATATCGCTCTTGGATAAACTTGGTGATATTTTTAGTCTAAAACCAGGTTTAGGCAATTATCAGGAAGTTTGGAAGAGTGCTTTAATTTCTTTGCGCAAAATTAACTTGAGAGTATTGTACGGTGATACAGAAGGTCCGGTAAAAAACTTAATAGTCATTACAAAATTTATTTGACCAAAAAGATGACATGAAGAATTAAAATGACATTGAACAAAAGTTAAAAAACTGTAAAATAAATCAATTTTCAAAACTACAAAAACTGCTACAAAATTGTTCTCGTAAAGTATTGAGTCTCCAGTCTTGAATTTGCTTACTTTTGTTGATAAATCCTTCATTTATAAGAAGAGAAGATATGATTTTCAGCTGAAGTACCGTTTTCTTGGCAGCGTAACGTTGCATTACAAACTAAACTTATAGCTGTGCAAGAAAAACCCACCGAACTGGCTATAGATGATGCGACGCAAGCAACACAGAAACCATTTTGGAGTAAGTTATTCTTTCGACCTCACTTGCCTTCTGTTGGTGTTGGAATATTGCTGGCGTTGTCAACACAATTTATCATCCTTTATATTACTCCTTATTGAATGGAATTAAGCTTGATAACATTTTGAATGATGATTTTATTTGTATGAACTTTCTTAATTAAATGAAAACTCATTAGATCAAATGATATTTGCTCACTGATGTGAATTTCAACTTACAAAAACCGCATTTTCACATGTACCAAATATATTATCAGATTATAATAGTGTGATGTCTTACTATTGGCATGTTTTTGATTTTTCTTATCACTTATAGTTAAGAGTGTCTTAGTTTGATACGCATTTTCCACTCTGCCTGAATATAAACATTGACTGATTAATTCAAGATTCCTTTTGAATGTCATAACTTTGGCACATCACAAACTCCTCCTTGTTGTCATAGTGTTTTTTGTTGTAGAATGTTAGTTTGTGATGGATCTCGTGAAAAATCCTCCAAGAAACTTAAAGGCTATTTTGAGTTCAGTTCTTGTAGATGCATACACTGTTGGCTTTGCTAAGTTTTCTTTCATTATGCTTTTGTCTGCATCTTCATCATTGATAGTGATGTATTTGAATAGCAGCATATTTACATCCATTCACGACAAAATTAAACCTCAGAGAAAGGTTCGAAAAGCAGAAACACTATCAAATATTTTTTGGCTATTCTGTTGCATTTACTGACACAAAAATTTTGAGCAGCTTATGACTGTTATCTAGAAAGGTCAAGGAGACAAGAAGGATTAAACTGCCAATTAGTTTGAGCAAGAATAAGTCTAACACAAATCTTATTTTATAATCATGCTTTATGTCATGCAAAAGCATGAGAAATGTAATAATATCGTTGAATATTATTAGATTTTTCTCAAATCTGAGAAGACAAACATTTCATATTAAGTAATTACTATATCCATTATCATTTGAATCAATTAGAATATTTTTCACAGGTTTATAAAATACCCTCCATATTTTAAATTTATGCGTAATTTTGAATTTGGGTCTAATATATCAACTTTTAATAAGACAATGTGTTTTAGGGTATGATTCCCCCTGAATTTCTTATCTAATCCAGTAATGATTGTATCCACTCTTTATAACATGCTAAAATTTTTGATTTTGAATCAATCTGGATAAATAGCCTTAGAGTACTCTGAAATCATATCATGTATTCCATGCTTCACTGGTAACGTTTGCTTCACATAAACGATGTGCACAATAATTCGTGCAGAAACTTTGCATAAATTATTGTGCAATATTGTTTGCTCTGTCTAATACAATTCACTTTTGACTTTCAACTTGCTACAGCTCGAAGTAAAAAATAAAGTTTCATACAGAAAGTGGCCAAGAAATTCTTGCTTCGTAATTTTTTACAGTTTATCTATGTATGGCACCACTATTCTTCCCTGCTATTTGCAGTTAACCCATTAATAAGATGCCTTGTGAAAGATTTGGAATTAAAGCTGAAATTTTTAGTGCTTATATTTGAGAATATTTTGAGCGCTTGGAACAATTGCCATTAAAATAACATTTTATCTAAAACAAAATTCAAAAATTGTAATAATTTAAAAACTACTTATTACTGTGATTAGTAATACCATTTGAGGATAATGATGGCATAAGAACTTTTCGGCAATTATTCATGACTAGTTTTGTCATTTATCCATGACTACTCCATATTATTTGTTACAGAAATTGCTAATTAAACAATCACAATTAATTTAATCCCTAAATATCCTCAGTTTCTCGAAAACTTTAATTAATGTTTTCCAAAATTCAAACATCAATCATTAACTATCAATACTAAATCAGATATAAAAATGCAAGATATTAAAATAAATTATTAATCGAAATTGAAAATCAGAATTAAGAAATTTTCAAAGTTTTCATTGTTTCATGGCCGTCTTCGCTTTTTTAGGACTTTTCTTCTGTTCATTAAGCGTTGATATTACAACGCCACAAGGTAAACATGATGGTGGAGTTTCTGTACCATTATATGGGTGTTCTGGATCGTAGTCTAATGGTTGATCAGCGGGAATCTTATTCTGCTATAAGTTTGGTTAAATAGCTTTGATAATCTGCTATTTTTAATTGTAAAATAATATTAAACTTCAAAAACAAGTACAAGCTTTTTGTGCATTACAAAAAAATATAAATTTTGCATACTTTAGCAATATGCTTGAGTAAATAATAAATATAGCCATAGTCAGGAATACTAGCATATTGCAAATTATCAATGTAATTCAGAATCATCCGGTAATGTGGTGTTGGACAACCCTCGAGCAATATATCAGCTCCATCCGGTTCTCGAATTTGTTCCTTCATCATTAGAATCTGATCCCGATCATGATTCTAAAATCACTTCATATCTACAAATAAATAACTAGCTATGCAAAAATCTGAGCAATCAAGTAAAAATACTGTAAGTAAAAATATAAGAAATGAAAGTGAAATATATGTGATCTATAATTGCGCAATTAGAATCTTGAGAATTACATTTTTATTTTCTAGAAAGAATACGTCAAAATGCATTAGGCTACTTACTTTTACTAGGTTTCACTTTCATATTTGAATGCCGCGAAGAAAATGTTAATTTACTTTTGTTGCTCAAAAACAATAAACTCATTGTCAAATTCCTACTCAAGCAGGATTTAGAATAGATTTCATGAAGGTTTACTCGAAATCGTCTCCAAGGCAATGCACCCACAGTCCATTCAACAACCATGTAAAACCACGACTCTATATCATCCTTTGGGGATTGCTCTTTTCTTCGGTGACTACTTAGTGATGCGTACCTCGGAGTACCACGAAATGGAGCAGTTTGACGAGGTAATCGGCAGTCTTTATCGAGAGTTCTAAAATGCATATTTTTATGGTTGAAAGCGTTACACGTTTCATGATCTGAGTGTGATCAAAGAAGGTCAAGTTAGATCAAATTAGACTAGATAAGTGTAAGCCAAATTATTTTCAAAATATTAGACATAGCTTTCTGTAATTAGTGAAACAAAATTAAATCAAGCACTTTTTAAAGGTTCAAGTGTAAGCAAAAACTAACGCGAATTGCCTTGCTAGACCAAAATCAAAAATATAAACAATGTGAAAATCATTTGTTTCTTGACGACCAATGCCAAAATTTGAAGGTTTGATATCGCGATGAAGAAATCCAATGCAATGCATATCCTTAATAAAAATGGCGAATGAAAATAAGAATTCAAAAAAGCTTGAAAACTGAAATGCTTCAGGAATTTCTGATAAAATAATTTTGAAGTAGTGAAGTTTAGTTTAGAAGGATTCAAAATCTTGCAGATTTTGTAAGATATTTGCAAATCAAAACTTGTAAAGCCTCCAAAGATTGCTGCGCAAGTCTCAGTGCCGTCCCAAGTGAGAAACGATGTTGTGGTTGAGATGTGCGTAAGACATGCAAGCTTGATCCAAGCTGAAACTTGCAATCTCATTAACTTTTTAAATGTAATTCAATAATTTTTAAAATAGTGTTAAATTTTTTTATTTGATTTTTGACACCATGTTTTAGTAAATTTTAAGCTACTCTTAATGACAAGAGTTTCAATTTTTAAAAATTTATCCACAACTTTTTATTTTCATTTTTACAAAATACTTTCAGAACAGCCACTGACTCTATTTTGATCATATTGACTGAAAAAAATCATAATTGCTAACACATGTTTGATCATTTTTGATAATTTTTGTTTCGGTCAAATATGATCTAAGACAAGACTAATTACAATAATTTTTCTGTCTGCGAAGACAGTACTTGCTATCTAAAACTTTAAGACTCAAGAATCTTGTAATGATTCTAAGAAAACTTTCATGCCTTTGAAGAAAATGCAACTTAATTACTGTTATCAATTTTTAATTCAAATATTCTTTGAGCTAACCATTGTGATAATAACAAAACGGAATCGCCCAACCACTTTACCTACTTCAAATATTTTACAAAAATGTGGGCTTCCTAACATTTCTGCTCCTCTCAATACCAAACAATCCATCAAAAGTACCTGAAAATTAAGTCCGTTCAAGTTCAATTTTCGTGATTGCTATGTGGAAATAAACGTTGGCACTATTTTTTATTTCATATGCGAAAAGAGTATTTAACCTGTTTTTTATATTTTATGCAAAGTATTTCTTAGTAAAATGAATCAGAATTACTTTTCTAGAACGATCATATGATTCTAGCTTTGCTGCATACATTTCGTTGTTTGTAGACGCTTGTACTTGAAATACGGCTCCAAAGCCGCCCTTGCCCAGAAGTTTCACGACCTGCTCTTGGGAATTTATTTAAAAATTTGTGAACGATTAGTTTATTGCTCCGATAGCTAATTAATGAGCAGTATATTTAAGCTTCTTTTAAGACTTTGTTCGTTTTTTTAATATTCTAAAATAAACTATGCTCAAAGCAAAGTTAGTGATGATAGTAAATGATAAAATTTATTGAATTTGATTATTATAGATAATGTGTTAATTGTGAATAGACTGCTTAACTGAACATATTTTAAATTTTTAACTTTGTAACTTTCAGAACAACAACTGACATTATTTTGATCACATTGCCTGAAAAAAAATCATAATTGCAAGTGCACGTTTGATCATTTTTGATCATTCTTGATCATTTTTGCTTTAGCCAAATATGATCTAAGTTCAGACTAATTACAAGACAATAAATTAGGCTAACTTTATAAGTAGCAAATTTTCCTTCAAAAGAAGTATTCTCTTTGGGGAAATCTTCAAGGGATAAATGCTCGTCTCGTTTAATCATTTCTAAGAAACGTCTAAGAGTAATGCCACCACCGCATACTTTTCCTCTAAGTAAAAACAGTGGCAGGTTCAAAATTGCAGCTCTTTTTTATCTCCATAAATGTATTAAATTAGATTAGCAGTGATTTAACAAATATCAAAAGTTTCAACTTAAATAGACTCAAAAAAAGCACATTAGTAATTGTGCTTTACTTTTGTCCATTTTTGAATTTTCATTGAAAATCAGTTTAGCTGAGAAAATATTAGTTTTTGTGCTTTTTGAATGGTAAATTTTGAAAACTTATTTGCACACTTTGCAGATGCAACGAATTTAAAAAATGCAAATTGATTCTAAATGCAGTTTCAAGTTTAGAAAGTATTTTATGCTACTTTCAGTAGAAAAGTGATTATTTTGAAGTACAAAAAATCAGAATTATTCACCTGGAGATGTTGGAATGCAAAAAATAATAATTTACATTTCAATTAATTTATTTGCATATTTTTTTATTATTTATTTATTTTTTATACTTTTTCATAGATTGATTAAGCATATACCATATGCAAATTATTTTTTGAAGTATGTTTGCTTCATTCATTTTCTTAATTCTAAATATGCTAATTTTTCATCGTTTTATTTGTCATTCACGAATTTTGTAAAACTGAACATAGGCAGCAAAATGATTTTTTAATCTGACTTTCAGCAGCAAATAAAATTAAGGGGTTTGCATTTGATTTGAATTTTTATAAAAATTTGAATTAATATTTTTTTACATTTTGTTTGAGATAAATAATTAATTTTGTTCTGTGACGATTAGCTTTCTTTTTGTTTTTAACAGAAAAATTCAGAAATTTTATCAAAAAAAAATCTTACAAAAATACATTTCAGACTCTTTAGTGGTTCCTTATTATAGCATTAGTAATACAGTAATCAAAGTACTGTGATTCGGTACAATGTGAGACATCAGAGTTTCGTTGGAATAGAAAACCAAATCTCATTAATCGCTGCCACAAAATTTTAAAAATTGGCGTACAAAAAAGCTACCAAATTGATAATAATTTTTATTAAGTATTGCAGTACTTTCCAAAAATTAAACAACTGCCGTTTCGAGATAAAATTTCAGTTAGATCACTTCTGACTGCTAAAAGATAGCTTTATCTGCTTCGCATAATATAAAATTTTACTGCAAATAAAAACTTATCAAATAATATGCATCGATTCTTTAAAATATTAAACAAAGTAAACCCAAAGATTTCAGTACCCTCCGGGAATCAAACTTTCTTTGTTCTTCGCATCTGCAAAAAACATTAGGGTTAAGGGTTAAGGATATTTGCAAAGTAGACTGACTGCAAATTTTCTTCTACTCAGTTAATTGAATTTGGTAAAATGCGAAATTGAACATCTTTAAACTTTGATATTCTTCAAACTGTTATTATAGAGTCCAAAAATTCGTGAAATGATTTTTTGATACCTCGATTTTCCTTCGGCATGTGGCATTCATGGCTACATTGAGAATGGTGTTGTTGTTCAGGGTATTCTTTCACCATCATTACTGGTTCGTTGGAATCCTTAATTGTATTCATTTTATTAGTACAGATCATTGGTGGTTTGAAAAAATTTCAGAAATATGTTTAAATTAAAAAAAGTTTAGCAGAATATTTTGGAATTGAGAAGTAATCAACTTAAAACAAATTTTCAAATTAAAACGTAAGTTGAATAATCAAAGTTTTTGTAATTAGGCGTTAAGAAAGCTCTCTGTGAAGACTTACAAGCAAAGGAACTTTGTTTAATTCCTTAAGATTCCAACTTGGTGCTTCAAATATGAGAAAAGATTGTAAAGAAAAATAATTTTTTTGCAAATCTTAAAATAATACTTTGGTGGTTTTGTCTTGCGCATTCAGTGCTTGTTGCTCAGCCTTTGAGTCCATTCTAGATGTATGAAACAATCTGGAAATTAAACTGATACTTTTTATTTAATACATAGCAAAATATGCTCAATTATTAATAGTTTGATTTCGGCAGGCACAAAAGATCATCTGAAATGAAACTTAAGAACTTGAATCGAGAAGATGTGATAAGCATTGAGTGAAGTCATTTCACGTAAGAATGAAATTTTTTTAGGAAACAAATATTTGAAAAAGTGAAAAACATACCAAAATAATATTTTTAATGAAAAATAACAAATGACAAAGACTCACCTGACGAAGTCAGCGGAGAGAAACAGAATGTTTGATCCGTATCAGTTATTCTTTGATTCACAGAACATTCATCATTCCTCAACGCATCAAAGCACATATTTTCAAACATTACTTCTAAAAAGTAATAATAATCCATCAGAAAAAAAAGCAAAGTAAACGTAAAAAGACCAGAGTACACAATTGGTAAAGAATTTGACAAATCTATAAACAATACTAAAAATTGATACAGAATTTTATCATCATATTAATAATAATAATAATAATAATAATAATGATTTAATTGTTATAATTATTCTTATTATTGATGTCAATATTATCGTTTTTAATAATATTATCATAGTTATCAACTAGAAGAATAATGATTTAATCGTTATAATTATTCTTATTATTGATGTCAATATTATCGTTTTTAATAATATTATTATAGTTATCAACCTAGAAGAATTAACATAAAAAATATTAAAAAAAATATTTCTTAACGCTATCGAAATTTTAGAAACGAGCAGCTCAATTTAATTCTGCACTCATTCATGAATGTCAATATTACTTTCAAAACGAAAATTGTTTCAGTCAAAGTCAATTATGGTCTTTTCAATAAATCTGGCACTTTTACAGGCTTTAAAGCTGGTTTAATAATTATACAAGTTAATACTGCTCTATGGACTTGAAGAAATATTCTTTGAGTTAAATTCGAATAATTATTGTTTATATGACTTCAAGAAATATGCAATTAGGTAGATGTTTTATCGAATTACATTCTTTTCACAGTTTTCATAGATTCTCTCTTGAAATTATGCTTCGGAAATTTTAACTGTGGAATTTATTTTAAAATATCCTTTCAGTTTGAACACAAAAAAGATTTTGTGACAAAGTTTTAAAAATAAATGAGTAAATAAGTTGAAAATATAAAAATCTTATTTATTCATTTATTTATTTTAGAGTGTTTTTGGCAGCTGGCTTTAAGCGTTTATTGAACAAATGTATTATATTTAACAATATAAAACTCTGAATGATTTTCCAATCATTAACAAATATGAAAATTGCTTATTTCCCTACTAATACATGCTTTAATGGTGGATAAAACAGTAAGACCAAATTTGCTTCAACTTTTTAATGCTTAAAAACATGATACAATCGTTGATTAATACTGCTAAATGTAAGTTTCCAAAGACTTCGCTACAATAACAACTGGAAAACACAAGAAAGTATGACTGCTGTTCATGAAGCTATGATTCTTTTATCCTCAATCCAAAAGCAAATTTGAAATTATTAAATTTTCATTTGCTCATACTGTAAATAACAATTGACAGATTGAGTTAACGAACAAATATAAGTATGAAATAACTATAACGACTAATTTACACGGATTTTTTGCACATTTATATGGCGGTGTAAAAAACTGATAAAAAACATAAATTTTTAGTTTCTCAAATCAATAAAAAATATTTCTTTAGGCTATCAAAATTTAAAAAATGTTAATAAATTATAACTTTGCATTTATAAAAATTTTCTGCAATAACTTCTATTTTGGTAAATTACGATGATAAATATGAGCAGTTCATATATGGTAAGACTATCTTAAAAATGAAGATACAAAAATTCTTGTAGAATACAAAACATTCTGTTCACGTATTATTATTGAACTACATTTTTATAGCACCAGAAATCACGTAGTGAGTGAATTTAACTTTTGCTAAGTAAATATTTGCAGAAAATAATGATAAAGCATGAGAAATTGTTGTTCTCGAGGTAATAATTGCTTTTCTGCATTTTATTGAACTTAAAAATTATTATGCAAATTATTATTAGGCTTCTGAAACTATTTTGATGTAACAGCAAATAATAAAATCATGTAGATAACAAGTATTCAATTTCATATTCAGTTAAAGGATGATTTAGGCTGTGAATGAAGTTCGTGGCGTCAGAGGTCAAAGCAGTCATAGCAGTGCTTACCTCTCCAACTCAAACATTCCATGCATTTCTCGTACAGCTGCTGAAATATGCAAATATATCAGTGAAAACACTGATTTGAAGATCAATTTGTGACTTCTCCCTGATTACTCTGTGTTTATCGAATTGCATCAATCATTATTTACTAAAAAAGCAAGCTATTTTATTGATATTAAGCAGAGAAGCTCATACTTTTTGAATACAATTTCAAGCATTTTTGTATTTAAAAGTTAAGTATAAATAGAAAATAAGCAGACGAACTTTGCCTTTTGCCAAATCACAAAACCAGTGGCACTCGTGAATCCAATCTCTGCAAATCGTCCGAAAACATCTTTGTGCCATCGATTCCAACTAAAACACAATGTGCTAAATGAATTTCAAAAATAATTCCGAAAATCATAGTATTCATTAATCTTTGTTTCTAGTCTAAGTAGTATGCACTGGCTGAATTCTTCAACTTTAGTAATTTCTGATTTTTCAAAGCAAATCTTATTTTGAAATATAGTGATACTGTGGGTCCAATAAAATGTTAATTATTTTAGCAAACATTTTTGATTTTTTCAAATGTCTGCAAATTAAGTTGTTTATATACTCTGTCATATTTACATTTATTCATTTATAATCTTTTATTATCACACAAACAAAGTTAATGGATGATATTGTGCTCTAAATGTTTCATGAGAAAATTTTATAATACTAGTTTTTTCACTGACCAACAATTTTAAATATTATTAAACACACTTCACACTATTTGTGATTATTATTATGTATAATAAATATTATCATAATGAATATTATTATTATAAGTATTATAATTATTATGGATATTATTATTGTGGATTTATTATTATGAATATTATAATTATTATTATTTTTATTATTATTGTGAATAGATGAACTTTTAACATGAAAAATGAAGTGTTTTCTTTTTTCCAATATCACTCATCGTACATTACACATTCGATGAGAGCAATTAAAAATGAATGTTTTTGGTCGTTTGCATACTTTTTGCTGCTTTCATTCTCCAAAAATTTTCATCAAAAATAAAGTTCGATTTCAAAAATTCAAATTATGGAGCACTCGAAATCGGATTAAATTTCAGTGTACAACACTGACTGATCAAATTCAATGCAAACGCATTAAACATATAAAGTTGCTTTTTTAATACCAAATCCAAGCGCTTGAATAATAAAGTTACAAAGTTATACGCGAACTTTCACGAATTAGTAAGAAATCAAGTAATTCCTTAATCAATTAATGTGCTTTGCGCATCATAATGAAATAACCGTTAATCTTAGCTTGAAGCGAAAGCACGTCACTGAATTGTATTTACAACATTACAATAAAACTAATAAGTCAAATGTAATGTACACTGTGAGCTTGAAGAATATGGAGAGGACAAAAAAATGATACTGACATTGGTTACTTCATATTTTTATTCCTAACAAATTCACATTTTTTAAAAAACAAATTAATTATTAAGTTTAAATTATAACGAAAAAGAGTAGTACTTATATCATCGTGAAAATGATAAGAATGTAGAAGTGCTGATATGATTATCGCAAACTGTAATAATTTACCTGATGATACGATTTTTGTTGATATGGTAGAGAATGTGAATAAAAAATTAGGTCAGTAATCACTAGTAAAATCAGAAGGTAACTTATGAAAGTTTTTGATGTCGATAAGGTAGGTGACATATCCGTCGAGAAAGAATAACAATAAGTAACAATTTCCTTCTTTATCGCTGATTATCAGTAATCATACAGACCAAACAGCGCAAGCGGATGAAAATTGATTGATTTCAATAATCTGAAATTGATAAGTTCACTGAGAACTTTGTGAGTTCAATCTGTTTCAAACGTTTCAGCGATGAAAAGTAGATAAAATGATAATAATGATGGAATGATACAAATTTTCGTGAACTCTGTCACTGATTAAAAACTTTTCAAATATTAGTGCTTTTCCAAAAGTATTCTACTGATCAAAAACATACAATTTATCAAGAAAGTAAAAACAATAAAGTTTATTATTCAGTTTTTGAGTATTTTAAGTAACTCTAAAATTTAATAAAAAATTTTTATTAAATCGGTTTAGAGATAAACAATGCCTAGAAAATCAGTTAAGAGAATGTTCCATTTGAACTAATTTACAAGTATTCCAGACAAATTACCAGTGATTGATTCACTGATATAATACTTGAAATCTCTTGCAGTATCAGTTCATCCCGATTGTAATATCAACCAAAAAAACAAAAAAAATGGAAGAAATTTAAAAAATTATAAATTTTATGACTGAACTTTCTGACCCTTATGACCAGAAGCAGTGGACTGATGAATATTATTATGTTCATTACATTAAATCCAAACGCTTTGACTTTTATATCTAAAAAAGTAAGCGACTAAATATGCAGCAGTAATTAAAAATTTTGACGTAAAATGATCAATGCAATTGAAAAAATATTGTAGAATCTGACCTCCAAGATTTATTTTCACAAAAGACATTTCTATGTCGAAAATGGCAAAAATTACTTGTCAATAATAATTTACGCATAATTTTTATACATAAACTCCACAATAATTGGAAAGGAATAACGGTCAAATTTAATTTTTTTAATAAAATTTTAAACTAAATTAATTTGCTAAACTTTGTGATCTCTTTGAAATATTACTATACTCAATTCAGTTTCAACAGAAGGCATACTTTAAAAGTATTTAAAACAAGCGTAGTTTTAGATGTGATTAAATGCGAATATCTTAAAAACAAATGAAAGTAAAATGTTATCATTACCAAAAATCATATGCACTGATCATCACTTGTAATCTCTTTAGCTGATTAATTCATATTAACCTTCAACGAGTGCTTATGCCGCCAATGATTTGCATGAATCTTTTATTTCATTAATAGCTAACTCTAACTCAAGCAATTCCATTTTATGGATAATAGTACTGTTAAATATCTCAAGTCAATATTAATGAGCACATTCAGACTCATAGATTCTGAAAAAATTGAATATATGAAAGTTATTTATGTATTGATACAGCATTTTTTTAAAAATTTTTTTTTATTTTTTTATTTTATTGAATTTTTAAACATCCAATTTTTGTAAATATAAATGCTATACTGGTTTTACATCCGTCGCAAATAATTTGAAATAAAAATAAAAATAATAATAATAATATTTCAGCAAAATAATAATTATATATTTGAAAGTAGCAAAAATTCAAGACTGATCAAAAAAATATTTGGACACTAAAGTAAATTAGTAAAGGTAAAAAGTGATTAAGTCAGTTACTGTCTGCACAGAGGTAAATCCTATTTCATGATGCAAATTTCGAATTGAATTTCACTTACTTTATCGAGTAGTCAATACCAAAGCCGGTTTTTTATTTTATTGAAGTAAACTTTGATTATGTAAACAGAAAAAAGTTCTGCTTTATTTTATTCACAGTAATATTAAAAATGGACGCAGAAATTTTATCAAAAACAAACGCGAAAATGATGCGAATTATTGCAGTCATTCATTCTAACGTAATTCATTCATTTTGAATTCTCCTCCAACTTACGTACGTTGTTGTGTATTCGCTGAAAAAAGCCATTCATTCATTGAAAAAAACCCGTCAAATTTACTTAATATTCCGAACTTCACTCCAGTAATTGCTTGCAATTTTTGTCAGTTCCTCAGAAGAAGAAGAACAATGGTTATCGAAGCTATTTTACCAAAGCTATGCTGTCTTCTGCACCTGAAATTGTCTGAAATTACCAACCTTTCTAACGCTGTTACATTAAGTTAGTGCTATAAATGAACAATTAAATTAGCAACTTAGTCAGTGAAGGAAGAAGGATTTTGCTTTGTTTTTGTGCGCATAAAAATATTTTTTCTACTTTGAATCTGTAACCAAAAAGAAGAATAGATGAAGGATGAGATAAACGCTTAGCTTCTAAATTTACATTCAGAAATAAGGAAAGTGTAACATGAATTGCAGGTAATAATATAACCTAAATATGGTTCAATCAGTCTTACAATTTCAATAGTTTACTGCACAAAGTGTGCGCAGACTGACTACAATCAATCCTTTTGATATAAATTTTTATCACTTTATCTCTTTTGACGGTTTGCACTGAAAATTTTCTCCATCATAACTTGTTATACTTTCTGAGTTTAATAAGTTAAGCTATGAGCAAAGGAGCGTTCACACTTTACCCACTTTTTGATCACTTTTACTGAAAACGTTAGCAAAAAATCGTATCTCATCATTTTATGATCAAAACTTTAGAATTTATCGTACTGAAATTACTTGCACGAACCCCAACTCATCTTCTGCTTAATTTTGTAAATAGTATTCAGTTTAAGAGAAAACTTAACTGTCAAAATTATTTGTACTAAAACATTAACCTTTCTGATTGCTTTTTTTCTAATTACAATGTGATGAAAACCCAAGTTAACACTTATGACAAAAGTTTACTGTTTTATTGCAATAAAAAGTAGACTTCAGCTGATCTAAGATCTGTAAATGCTGCACTTGACCTCTGGTCACAGAGATTGCATCAAATCAAAAGGTCAAAATGAGATAAATATTGCAGTCGCTGCTCAATTTGTTCTCTCCTTCCTCTTCAATTTAGGCTTCTTTCAAAGCTGTTATTGTGCAAATCACTCACAACTTCACTTTATCTTAAGTAAACCAAAATGCTACTCAAAACTGAATGCAAAGCAAAGTCTGTCAAGTCTAGAGTGCTTTTGTACATACAGTTCCCCCTTTTGACAACACTCTTATCCCTCTAATAATCTATACTTTGTCTGCTAGTATTTATTATCCATTTTACTTGCATAGATAATTAACGAGAATTCTAGCTGATTATTTATGCTACTCGTTAATTATTTGCAAAATTATAATTTTTACTGTTCACTTTTCTTCTATTAATACTTGCATATACCTGTCACGTACTGATTGTATTATTTCTGAGCTAAATACATATATATGCAGTCAACAACAATTATTCTTGTGCATATTCAATGATATTGTAATGGGATCGGTTCAGAATGCTCTTTTGACAGAAAAATGCTAAAAATATTATTTTTACTCTCAGACAAAATATGCAGTATTAGCACAGTTGAATGAAAAACATTTGGTTGTACCGTTTCAGATACAGTAACAGGAAGTAAACAGAATGGATTAGAAGTAAGTCTAGATTCAGATTACTTTCTAGACATTCAAATTTGTAGACTTTCAAAACGAACATATAAGCTCGTCACATGTATGATCGACGAATTTACTTGGTTGAACTTTTGTTCATTTGTCAATAAAATTAGAAATCTCAACAAAGTCAAATTTGTACTTACTTTCTGGATTGAATGCAAAAAATTCATAAAGTAATTTCACAAAAGTTTCGAGAGATTCCTGAAGTCATCCGGTAGATATTATATTACGTCCATATAGAAATCTGGTCATTAGCTCGCCAAAGACAAGAAAAAAGGTCAGAAAAACACGTTCAATGCATTACACAATTTGAGTAGAAATTTTTTTAAATTCTCAATCGAATTTTTTGTTGACTTTCAGAATTAAAACTGTTCCATCTGAAAGCACACTTTTTAAGAATTTAACTAAGGATTCACAATGCGATGAAGTTTAAGTGGTGAAAAGTAAAGAAACAACTAAGTTTCAGTACCAGTTTCTTTTTTTAATTTTCTCTTTTCTGATGTGCGATTTTTATTTCTAACAAATTCAAATTTGTACAAAATAGTTTTTCAAATACAAAAAGTATGGGAAAAATTTAAAAAAAAATCAGTATAATACAATTTTGAGAATGAAAATTTTTGTGAGTTTTACCAATGTGCGACATGCTTAATTTTATTTCTAAAACTGAATTTTAATGATTTGTTAAGAAATTAAATATATTGTTCAGATCACACATCCACATTGTGTCACTTTAACATTTTTCAAGCGAAATGACCGCTGCAGACCTTCATTATTCCATTCAATCACCTTAAATATTATAAAATAAACTTTGAAATTATATGCACAAAATACGTGCAAAAATAAGTGTTGTATAAAACACAAAAAAGTTATGCAAAGCATGAGCATGAAGAACGATTACGTGTTTCCACGTAGCGTGATGAAAATTTTTTGCATTCATTTGTAGTTTTAATTGAGCATAATAAATTTTCAATGAATTTAAATAAATTTGATGATATGAATGTGAAAATTATGCACAAATTTTCAGAAATAATCATAAAAACACAATTGAATTTCACATTTTCAGGTGCAGTTTGTTTCATTTTGATTCGAACTTACGCTGATTGATGTAAATTTAATAGGTACGCAGCACACCCATTTATGTTTTAATGGATTGAATTTTGAATTAGAAGTTTTCAGCGTCCGAACTAAAGCACTACGATCGTTTATGGCTGGAATCAGTGTTTGGTTGCAAATTCCCTCGCAAAAATTCATAATGAATCTGAAATATTCATTGTTTTAAATAAAAAAGCAATTACTAGCAGTGAACAGTATTTAATAAAGACAAAACAAGTCAACATCTCTTTTAAAAATATTTCATGAAATAGAATCTAATCCACTAAGAAATATCTAAAGGATAAATTTTTGAATCAGTAAATTACTGTAAAAGCAGAATAAGCAACCCGTCAGGTGCTGATATATGCTCGAAACCGCTTTTCTGAAACTGGAAATATCGTGTTTTCAAGCAACATTTTCTATTCGAACAATCTCTGTCGTATCGAACTTCACGCTTTTGTCGACAGTTTTGGTATTTTCCTGCTTTTATTGATAGAATTGGCTGTACAAATTCTGAATATGGCTGATCGAAATGAAGCTACAAGCTATTCAGTTAGGTCACACGTGAGATTTGCGAGTGCTATTCATATAAAATATCAAAGTGTAGGGAGCTAAATTATTCCCTTCGATAATATTTATAGCAATAATGATTATTAATTTATCATGGAAAGAATTAATACCAAAATGAGAAAGATTAATTAAACAAAAGTACTGTTTACTTTCAGTAAGATTTGCTGTGTACCATTTTTGAACCAGCTCTCTACTTCGTTGCTCAAATCGAAATTTTCATGTTTTCCAAACTTTAATTTGAGGTCATTGAGAAAAACTTGTGCATGTAACATATTCGCACTGTTGAAGTTTAGCTTCGCCCAAATTAAGTGAAAGTTTTGTTCTTCATCACCATGAATTGATAACAAATGCGTCAGGTCAAACTGATAACAGTACACAAGCGCCTCGGAGCAAGCGGTGTTTAAAAAAAATTTTTGTAATTATTAAAGAAATCTTTACTACAAAAATTTTTGTAATGAGTAATAAAGTCATCATGATCTAATATTTCTAAAATTTCTGATCTTCATAGAATCTTGTCTTCTTTCTGATATTCAAATTTGAACTACTTTTTGATATCCAAATTTAATACTAAACTTTTCGCTTGCAATCACTGATTTCATTCATTGACATAAATTTAATTTGCTAACTTTTGCTTCCAAAAATTAGAAGTCTATAAATTGTTAGACTATCTGGACCATTTTGTGTTTCAATTAAAACGCTTTTTTTTCTCGTACTGATATGCCTTGTAGTAGACGTGAAGTTCTGAATAAAACAAAAATTCGAAAACAGATTCTAAACGTAATTTAATTACGCGTAAATGTGGTAAAATTTAGTGAAAACAAAAAAAATTAATGCATGAAAAGCAAAATTTTGATTGAAAAGTCATCTTTAATAATTTACTTTTCTGGTCATAATTTTTGTTACGTTAAATGACCAAAGCAATAAACAGTTTACATGCGCAACTACGCACCTTAGCTAATGTCATAAGTAAGTTTCTCTTGTGCTGTTCGAGCACGAAATCTTCATATTCCCACATTGATAAGCGTCCGTATATATCAGTAAATAGTAATATGATTACCACCGAAAGATTGCCAACAAATATCATCGCTTGACTTTAACTTTATAACGAATAAACACTCTGAGCATCCAGCACTTTTAGCTGTTTTTGCAAGAAAAACTGAAAAAACACTACGTTCGTCATTTGTCTACATTATTTATGTTTGTTGACCTTTGAGATTAAAAATAATAACATCGAGAATTGATTTCCGACTGAGCGCAATGTACCAAAGGGCAAAATGACACATAATTTGTGCGGGAAATCATTGTTTAACCGCAAAAAATAAATGCCAGTTTACTTTGCTCGCTTAAGAATCAATCTGAATTCGAAAATAAAAATTTCTGTTTTTTTGAAATTTATCAAAACAAATTTTGTGCGGTTGTATGAGCAACATTTGTATAAGGTTTAATACATTCAGCATATAAATTGTAAGCAATTTAATATATTCAAATGCAAAGAAATGAACAAAAGCAATCATAACTTTTATTGTTATTTAACGCAATAAAAATTTGACAAACAAAAAAATCGTTTAATAATCAGAGCAAATATGGGAGCTGTGTACGGCTATAATTACAAAACTTGGATTAAAAATTTGATTATCAATTTTTAGTAAAAATGGCCATTAAAAAAATTAGATGCACTGAAATGTAAAAGTTGAAGCTGAAGTTCGTTGCCACTTTATTAGCTTTCCGTTGCAAAGCATAATCTGCTTTTAATTTTTGAAATACTGCAGTTATTAATAAAACTCATAAAGTTTATTCTTGAATTTGCTTACAAGTAATTAACTTAATTCGTGTAATTATGTTGTGATTTTTGTGAATGTTTGCAATAACAGTTAGCAGTTTAATTCTGATTCATAATTCATTCTGCCTGATCACTTTGCTTTGTTGCGCAGTAAAAGTTTGAGTTCTATCAGATGTTACTTCTCCTTCTTCAACCTAAAACTTCAAAACTACTGTAAAAATAAGTTTATCAAACTACACACTTATCATTTTCTGTACAGTATAATGATTACCTCTATATTAAAGTATTTTATACTAACTTCATAAATATTTATATAATAATTCTTTTTATCATTTAATTTTAGTAACAATTCAGAAACTGAATAAATGTTGCATTTCTAAACTAAGAAATTGAATGCGCAACTTAGTTGCGTGAAAATTTTTGCTTTCATATTTAAAATAGTAATTATCAGAAATGACCATACCATGCATGCATAGCATAACTTGTTGTTCTCCTGATAACATGATGCACAATAAGTGGCTGGACAATAAAAACAGTGGATTAAATTTTTCTTACGATATTTGGCTTCACACATCAGACAACGTCCAGTTTTGAACAGAAAATCTATGATTGTTTCTACAATTGTCTCAGCGAATAATTTGCTGAATTAAAATAATATCATTTATTAAATTTCTGCTTAATTATCTGCATTTGTAGTAAAATAATATCAAAAAAATTTATATAATTACAACTGCAATGCGTATTTCTTACTATTAAGCTATTCAAATCCAAATCTGTATTAGTGCTAAATAACTTTGATATAATCCATCTTATCAATTTTTGTAATTTTGCAAAAATGCTATATGATTTCTATGAAACTATTGCTTAGTTTTTATGATAATTCAATTCAACATAAATAAAATTTTGCTTGCCTTTTTTGCTCAATATATTCTCGATGTAAAATTCTTCGTTGTACTTGGAAACGTATACGTGCACGTGCTAATTTACGACCATTTATGCGCACAAACAACATTTTATTATAAAGATGAATAATACGTGCTTTGCAACGCTTGCGGAAAATATTTCCAATAACATAAAAAAGTGTCAAGCGTTTAATAACGTAACCGAAAATGACCTTAAAATTTCTGAGATGACTAACTGCGTATAAAACCTTTTGCTTTGCTAATAAACGTATACAATCAGTTAGTCAGTGCAAAAAGTAATTGTTTGGATTTATTGTGATAAATTAATTCATATGAAAATTTATTTTACTTTGGAGCACTTCAAAGTCAGTCCACTCTTCACCCTTTAAGTCTGTTTGGCAAATTAATAAAAATTGCAAAAGAGCAAATTTTTGGTTGAGATTTATAAAATCTGATCAGAAACATTGAGATAAAGACTTGATTACTTGTGACGTGAGAAGTACGCACCTGAAGTAAAAACATAATTCCGAGTGGGAAAAAGATATACTTTCCAGCGTACACCCAGTCCGGTGAAACCGGATTGTATTTACATTCTTCGAGAGATATCGTCATATTTGCGTGCTTCGCATAATCGAATTCCAGTAAGTCTTTCACTAAGTCAGCAATAAATCCTGTTCCATCAATCTGATTGCAAACAAAATTAAGATTAAAGTTTACGAGAATCAGAAACTTAAAATTTAATAAGACAAAAACAATAAGCTATTCGTAAATTTGCGAGTTATTCCAAATTAGATAAAAGTTTGCATGCTCAACGTCAGAAGCTTTACTTTCAGAATTTCCCTTTAACGTCACGATACCAGTGTTATTTTAATGTCATTAACGTGAGCAAAGCCGTAGTAATTACAGTGCAAAAGAATAGATTATGAAGATGATATAAAATTAATAATATTATTAATAATAATTTTTAAAGTAAAAAAACTAAAAAGAAAATTTGTAAAAATAAAAATATCACAATAATGCGGATTCATCACGTAAATTTAGATTTTTGTCATTAAGACGTAAAAGTCATTATTTTAAAGTTTTGCAATTAAGCTTAAATCACTAAAATCATACTTTAAAACTGAAAAATTGCTGACTTTCGGTGACTATATCTTTTTCCGTATACTTTGAAATCTAAAATATACCATTACTATTCAGATTTTAGTGAAAAAATTACAAAAAATTATAAAATTTGGATAAGTTACAATTTAAGACGACGATAATATCGATAAAATAATGATAATAATAATAATAATAATAATAATAATAATAATAATAATTAAATAATAATAATAATAATAATAATAATAATAATAATAATAATAATAATAACATATAATAATAATAATAATGACTTACGCTATAAATGATTTTGTAGAAAACGAAGTCAATGAATGTGACAAAGCAAGAAATGATAAATAAGAAGATGAACTTGGCAAGAGGTAGCCAGGAGGTGCCAATTTCTGTCTTCGTTGGAGGTCTAAATTTAAATCTTAGATGTCCCCAATAATTAATCTATTTAAATAATTTGTTTAAACAAAGAATAGTCTAAATATCATTTCTTTCTTCTGATGATAATTTCAAAAAAGAATTTCGCTAAGTAACTTACGAAAATGGCGTCATTAGTTTATTGGCTTGTATTTCAGCTTTACTTAAAGGATACAAAAATATTTGGCCGTCATTTCGACGCTTTTCATCGATGTGCCAAAAATAAGGAGTCAAGAAAACATTGTTAAAATCGATATTATTTAGATAGTTCTGAATCATTCTTACGGAATCACGAAATATTGTATAGATCATAAGAATAAGTAGATAGCTCAAAATTTGCTTAATTGTTACGAGCATAATCTGAAATGTTGACATGCATTCATTTGAGGGATAGTTTTATAGTCTGATATGCATGCAGATAAGCTAAACCTCAGATAATGATGATCACTTATGAATATAATATATAATCGAGTGATAATAAGGTATCTTAATGAATGAAAACAATTGGCTCAAAAATACAGTAATTTTTAATGGATTTCGATCCACGATATTTCTTTCTACTCAATACTCACGCATTTTTAAAAGTCCTAACAATAATAGGTTAAATAACAGTGTATTATTATAGTAATTTATAAGAATAATGATTTATAATGATGATAATTTTTATAATAATAATAATATTGTAAATTTTTTTTGAGTAATGTAATCTTGAAGCTTAATGTTTTTTAATTGCTCAGAAAAGCAAAATGATTTTCATGTTAGTAACTTTTAAAAATTATAATTGAAAAATTATTCAAAAATTCACCTTGAGCAAATGAAAATTCTGAGCTATTTTATACTGTACTTCCTTAATACTGTAAACTCGAACAATTTGAGGTTCAACAACCGCTTTGTAATGTAACTAAAAATTGTTTAAACTATTTTCGACTTTCAATAAACGCACAGATATAAGAGATAGCAAAAAAATGATTCAGAAAGTTACATTAACACGCAAGTGATCCATCACGCTTTCGGACAAGTTGTATGCATCTGTGAGGTCACTATCCAAATTTTTAGTGCGTGAAATGACTTGATTGGTCATCTGATCACAAAATGAAATTGCTTCAGTAACCTCAAATCAAAAAATTGATCATTTGTAGTTTGCATAAAAATTAATAGTTTTTATTATAGTTGACAATGTTTTTTTTCAGAATAAAATTTTAACTTTCTTGCTAAAATTTCTCTCCAAGATGAATAACTCACAGTACTGATTTGCATAATAGAGAATGTTTTCTGTTTTTGTTTTCAATTTTTTATTCATATTTTTGCAAATGTTATTGAAGTTTGCAGACGTTTAATAAAGTGTAAAGATGTTCAGAACCTTTGTAGAGACTTGACAGATCAGAAGAGTGTCGAACTGATCGCAAATTTTCGCTCTGAACAGTGGTAGAAACCACAAAATTGAATAACATTTGTTCTGCAGCATTAATTATTCTGCTAAGTAAATTAGAAAAGACTTGGAAATATTTGAACGTGAAAGTATTGCGATTACTTAGCCAGTGAGATGAACTGCTACTGTAGAGAGTTTTTCACTTCTAGATCATACTAATCTAGATCACTTCTAGATCATACTAATATGAATAAAAAATGCAATGGTTTGGTTCTCAAAATGCATTTTAGTAGACTGAAATGCCATACCTTCAAGTCGAGAAAGGTTTCATGGCATTTTTTGATGCCTTTATCAAAAACTTCGTTGCATTGATAATGCATTCGTATTGATAGCAATTTAGAAAGCTGATAATTAACTTTACTTTAGAATTGAAAAAAGAAAAAATAAATTTGCATGCAAAACAATGACTCTAATTTGCTTGAAGTAACTCAACTGCATCCGTAAAGTTCAGAAATACCTTTGAACATATTACACAATTTAATTGCTGCAAACGTTTTTACAATAATAATAATTATAATC
>UYYF01004728.1:0-10139 GCA_900618365.1 Thelazia callipaeda
ATATATATATATATATATATATATATATATATATATATATATAATTTGAAACTTAGATATACATGCAATGTATATTATTGCTTAAATATAGCTTTAAAATTAATTAAAAACTCTAAAAAGTTGATGTTCATAAACATGTAAAAAGTATCGTTGACTGAATATAATATTTTGCTTGCCCAATTTTTTTTTCTAATGTTACAAATTTGTAAGGTTATTAAAATTGATTGAGTGTAGAATGACAATGTTTGTTCTACTCATGTATGCATAAATACTTTTTATTATTACATGAATAATGTCTACAATTGATTAACTTACTTGATACGATTAGGATATACATGCAATGTTGAAGGTTCAGGACGATCAGCGTACAAATTTAAATGGTTCGCAATATGGTCAGCAGTTCGAGGCATTGTTTAATAATTTACGCTTCATTTAATTAATCCAGTTAATGCAAAAAATTATATAATTTACCATAATTTATTAGCTGATATGATTATGCTGAGTTACATTACTGATTTAATTATCTGCAACAATCAATTTTTGTCGATTTCAACAATGAAATATACTACATTGATTAAAAATTATATCTTAAATTTTGGCTAATTCAAATATTTGTGTGTCATATAACAGAAATAACAAAAATACAGTAATCATAATAAGTTGCACAATACCCATAAAAAACAATGATAAAATATTTAAAAAGAATTGCCGTAAATTAAATTAAAAAAATGGCATAGGGAAAAGTAATTAGCCAAATTAGTCCTAAATGAACACCATTTAGTGGTATAGAGCAGTACAAGTTAGTTGTAATGACGTTGAATGAGTACTATTTTTTAAATTTTATCCTCTTACACTGCTGAGTATTTGCTGAGCAAGAAAATGCTGAAAATTGATTGAAAGAAAGTATGTTGTTATATCTACCATTATTCTTTCAGATACTACTCATTCTGCCTGTAGCAGAAAGCAAAGGTTATCATCATTCATTACATCAGGCTCGCCTGTTTTCTTCATTTTCTGAACTCATTAAAATGATTCTTTGCAACTTAATTCCATTCCTTTTTGCTGTATTCATAGCATTCGATTATATTTGCTAATTAGCCAAAATAAACTTATTTTGTATTTATTATTAAAATTTTAAATCAATCATAATTAAGTTTACATTAAAATTTTATTCATAAAATTTGTACACTTAAAATTAGTAATATTAAAATTAACTAACAAATATGAATAATGCTATCAAATTTGAAACTTCATACAACTTATTACTTTTATTCAAAAATAGAAAAAAACTATGCAATTAATATTTTTTAAATATTTTAATAATATGTAAGAGCGAAAATTACTTAACAATTTTAGGTTTATATAATATTGCTGCAAAGTGTATTTTGAAATTGCATAATTTTACACTAAAAATATATGATTTTGCACTATCATTCTCTGAACTATACTCATCTTTACTGTTGTGCAATCATTTTTTATTTTAAAAAAAAAAAATTTCAATAAATCATTTTTAATCCAAAACCTTTGAGTTAATTTAAAAAATTTTCTTCAAGTGCTGACTTTGAATAAAAACTTGTGAACTTCAAATTTTGCCAACACTTTATATATTTTAAAAAAAAATTTCTTCCTCATTTTAACTTCTATGATTTATGAGTTTTAATTGGTAATAAAAGTAAAACGAAAAATGCAATAACATACTGCTAACAAAAATGCAGCAAATATCTACTAAGCATTTACTAATATGATCTTAAACTTGCTATTCATAGCAGTTAGTTTAGAATAAATAATCAAATTATAATAAATAAATTTAGTTTGACAAATTTTGCATCATACACTAAAATGAGCTGTATTTCAATAATCAGTATTAATTATTGATTAATCAAAACTTAATTTTGCTAATTAAATTAAAAAGTTGTCAGAGTACTTTTTTAGCAACATTAATGAAAAATGCTGCAATAAATGCATTTTATTGTATTTGACATTATTTGGTGCAATTGCTCGTAGTTGTATTGTTAAGTTTTGTCTTAACAGCAGTTTAAATTTTTTTTCTGCTATCTATTGTAGAAATTATTTCTAGCAAAAAATTAATTATTAAATTCTATATGACATTTATTAACAAATACGACAAAAAAGTTTTAATTTTCAAGCTTATTTCTTTGCTTCATAATTTTGATACTACTGATATTATTTTACACGTTTACTATAATCATTATTTATTGCAATAATTCAGATTTTTATTATCGGAAATTCCTCAGTATGATTCACTGTTTAATAAAATTAATAAACTAAGGTATATTACTCTAAAATGTAAGCAAGCAAGCCAATAATATCCATTAGTCATGCAAACAAACTTTGCTTTAAATACTTTTTCTTAAACGAAAAGTCAAAAACTGAACTCTTTTTTACATTCATACTTCCTGCTTCTGCAGTGCAGCTCTTCTTAGAAGTAAATTTTATAAATTGATCAAAAGTGATTCAAGTCAAATACAATTTTTTGTATTTATTAATAATTAAAATTTTTAAAATGCAAATAATTTGCTTGTTCACTTTTTATACGCATAATATTGTGCTGAAAGAAAAAAAAATTCATCTTTCTTTGTTTTCTTTGTTTTTGATTTTACACGCTTGCTCTTCTCTTATATTTTGAATGATTGTTTAGTTGGAAAAAATATATGTTGATCTTCTAAATGCTTTCATCTTTTCTTGACATATAGATCTTGACCTTAAAATTTGCTGATGAATTCAATCTACACCCTGTAAAATAAAAATAATTATTAAAACAACCCAATCTGTTTAATTTTAATTATCTGTTTTTATTATCAAAACGGTTAATTATTAATTTTTTTATAAATTTACAAAAAAAACAAACAAACAAACAAATTTAAACGAATAGAAATGTGCAGCAAAATTTATCACTGCTGTATTAAGCTTGTAAGTATTATTCAAAATGATTTCACATTTACATCCATAATTATTCTTAATGATAATATTTTCAAAATCATTGTTTTCATAACTTTTTACTTGTAATAATATTTTATTTTTTAGATTTGTATTAGTAATACTTGTTTTTTTAGCTATCATCACATATATCTGTACAAAAAAAGTAATCAATGAAAATAAAGTAAAAAGATTTTAAATAAATTATATCTAAGCAGTTAAATTTACTTGTAGGCGATTCTTAAAACTTCTTCCTACCTTAAATTAATAATTTAATTTTTAATCAATTTTTATTAAGAATTTTGATCATTTCATGACGTAAATTGCTGTATTATGCAACATTTCATGACAGAATAGTATAAATAGTTTAAAAGATCTTAATAATAAAAATGTGAGCATCTTTTTAAAAGATCAAAAATCCTGTTTTCGAATTTAACTTTTTTTTAATATTGTTTTTGTCAATGTATGGCGAAGATATAACTTTCAATCACTCAATTATTCATGTTTTGATACCTTTTGGAAGGAATCTGACAACAATGATTGATAATTATGTGAAAAAATTGTTTGATTATTTGTATATTTTCTTTAAATTAATACAAAATGTATTTGATAAGAAATGCATCCGCGCGAATTATTGCATACAAAATGATATAGATTGTTTTAAAAAGTTGCACTCAAATGTCAATAATTTAACTGCCATTATTTTGAATGTTGCAGCAAAAGATGTTTGAAAATGGTACTTTTTGGTTTTATAGCAATAATTAATTTTGTAGAAATTTTGAGCAAAATTTGAAGCAAATATGCTCATTTCCTTTTTGAAAACAAAAACTTATGAGTTTCAATGAAAAAATTTCACTAATTCTGAATATATTTATATTTCTAGTTTGAATGCTTGCAGTACAATTTGTATACTCTAAAAATTTTTGTATTATTATTTGTTTATTTACTTATTTTCCTTTTAAAAACGAAGTTTTTTTAAAAAATTTTATTTACTTCCTTTTAATTCAGCATTAAAAAAAAAAGCTCTAAACCCAAATAGTAGGCTATACTAATAGCAATAACTAATAATTAACAGCAATTAATGATAACAAAAATAATAATAATAATAATAATAATAGCAGTAGTAATAAATTAAAATGTAATCTGCATCATCTAACCAGAAAACAAAATTAAAATCAAACAAAAATTTATTGTTTCCATTGAAGCAAGCAAAAATAAAGTATTAGCAGCAATGTTACCAAGCCAAAATTTGGTTATCAAATTAGAGATTAATAATAATGACAAAGAACAAAGAATGACACATAGACAGTAATTACCGTAAAATTGTTTGATTGAATGGCAAAGATATTTGTGAAAAAATATCATCATATTATTAATTGGGCACGTTTTATTCAAAATTTTCATCCTTATGTGGCTAAACTTTTTGCTTCTAAAAAATTTTGAAAACAAGCGAATTTGCGTTTTATTAAAAGGAAAAAGGAATGAATGTTCCAAATTTCTATGTTTCAACGTGCAAAGTAAACGTTTTCTATTTTTATCATAAAAGTGAAAAGGGCAGAGTTCATTTGAGCAAAGATTTGTAATCAATCCATTTAAATATTAGCAGTAAAGTATTGTTTAGATAATTTTATACCAAAATTTAATTGAATTCAAAAGAATAAATAATTGATAATATTTAGCTTTGAAGAAATACCAAAAAGTATGCTTGCAATCACTTTCATTCAGCAAATGCCATCTTCAATATTTTGCATATGCTTGATTCCGTTTTGCAGTTTGAATCTTTGCAACACAAATATCTTGCATTTATTTTTCTTGGTCAGTTTTTATTTTTCCCAGTTGATGAATACATGGATAGATAAGAAGATCAACATATCATTATCTTTTCTGTAAACATCTTTCTACCTATTTTAACACATCACAACTTGCTTGTCATTTTTGATCAGTAGTCATTAAAACTGCCAGTATACAACTTATTTATTTATTTTTTTAATCATAATTTATTTGTTACCAAGCCATACTTTTTAATTACAATTAGCGAAAAAATTGCGATTTGGAATTTAATAATTTAGTAAATTTACACGCAAGAACACGTTATCTGGTTGCTGTCTTTTTTTATTTGCGCCTTATTTTAGTTTGGAACAAGAAAAAAAAATGAAAATGTTAGTCAGTCATGTAAAATTTGATTTCAAATATATTAATTCTGTTTTTTTTTTTAGAAAAAAATAGTTTGATAAATTTCTAACACAATACTATACATTTGCAATCTGAAAAGCATAAACTCAAGGGAAGTTATCAATTTCTTAATAAAATTTTGATGATAGCATACTTTCGACTGATGCATCTATTACATAATAAAGCTTGTGAATCAAATCTTCTATGGTACATTTTGTGAATTGAAGACAAGAAAAATGGTATTTTATTACGAATTTTTTAAAATATTACAACTGCTTCATCAAAAACTATCATAAATAAATAAATTACAATAATACAATAATAATCTCGAACAAATGTGTGTTTTTCAAATTTAATAAATATTAATAAATGTGATTAAGAGGAGATAATTGCTGAAATGAAACCTCCATAAAATACTTCACGTATTTTATTGCATTAATACTTAAAATTGCTGAGACGGAAGTCTCAAAATTTATTTATCGTTATTTCGCCTTTCGCCAAGTATCAATACTTATTTTTACCTCTAAAAACATTCCATTTCATTTCATTATCACTGCTGTACAGTTTATGCCAGCAGTCAAATATTTGAAACAAATTAATTTAATCACCAAAAGCTAAATACTACTTCTTGATGATATTCATTTCTTGAAGAATCAGATAATACAAAAAGTATTACTTTTTATAACTAACGGAAAATTTTGTAATTAATCAGTAAATTAAATAAATAATTAATTGACTGATTAATTATTTAAATGCAGACAAGTAAGAACAAACATGACAAATCTTGTTTTTATTCATGTCTTTGAAAATCGAGGCGGTTGAAAAATTGTAGATTCAAAATTTTCATCACAAAACTTGTTATTAAAAAAATTGAACTTATTACTTTTTTTTAATTAATTTTCTTTTCAACCTGTAGTCGACTTCCAACTTCCAGCATTTTTTTTTCTGTTGTTTTCATTTAATTAGAATAAATCATATAATCTTGCAAAAATTGCACCATCATAATGAAATATAATAGAGTAGAAAGAAATGGGATTCAACTAAATTAAATTAAATCGAATTAAATTAAATTGTTACCAAACATTTTCTATCGTACGTAATTCTTAGAAGTTATTTAATGTGAAAATAAATTACAAAAGCAACATAAATAATGATAGCAAATTAGGGCACGATGAAAAGTGATAAAAATTGTTTTGCAAATGTGTCAATTGTTTTTGCCAATAATAAATGTTTCAGTACAAAAGTATCGCTTTGTACAATTACTTCAAACTAAATAAAAATTGAATTATAATTCACTGACTTCAGATATCAGTGGACTTTTATCAGAAGTATGCATAAAGAGAATAAAAAAGGATCAAATTTTTGCATTGAAACAAGCATTGATATGAATTTGATATCATAATGTAATTCAATGATTAAAAAAGTTTGTAGAAATGAGGAATATTAAGCAAGTCTGGGATTAATATTAAGCTCAATTTTGTGCATTGTCTAAAAACTAAAATACTAAAACTCCTTGCTTACTGTAAACGATAAATTGGCTTAGAACCGAAGAAAATGAATAAATTATTGTTTAATTATTGCAAAGGCATTTTCGAAAGATTACTTGACAATGCAATATTGATATGATAATTTAATGTGCAATAGAAATACATTGTTATGACAAATTTTGCACTGAAAATTAGAAAAAATAACTATTATGTTGCATTTATTTTGTCAATAATATAATTTGCATGTAACAAAATTTTATACAGAAACTGTACAAATAAGTTATGTGCTTAGTTATTCGGTAAAATTATAATCAAAAAATTCAACAATATCAACTGAAATGAAGCTTGCTTCTTAAAAAATGAAATTGAGTGTTAATTATTAACAGCTTCTGAAACTTAATGTAAAGAAGAATCAGAAAATTAACTAGATGTAGTCAAGAAAATATCTAGCATTACACAAATAAACGAAAATAATTCCTAGGTTACTTTCAAATTTAATGAAGAACTTTGATGAGAAATAAAAAATCGCACATTTATCATTTTTTAACCAATTTTTTTTTTTAAATTCGTAAGAATCAAAAAAATTCCATGCATATTTTTTATTACTCGAACGAATTTTTTTAGATTCGTAATTTTTTTTATCTTAAAAACTTGCTAGAAAATTAAGTATGTTTTATTAATAGATAGTATTGGTTGTTTTTTGTTTTGCCTAAATTCTAAAAAATTAATGGTAGCATTGATCTTATTCACAAATTATTAATGCTTAAAATAATTACTTTTGTTATCGCACAATATAGAAAATTGTGCTCGTTTAAATTTACATCACTTTAATGAATTACAAATTATCATTAAGTGGCAAATTGAAGACAAATATTGTTTTATGCAAAAATATTAAGATATATCGAAATAACAGGTTTTAGTCCAGATATTTTTGCCAGTGGCATCAAAAAGGATGTGATACTCTGAATAAATTTATTATGAAGGCCAACCTATCAAAAATCAAAATTCATTTGTCATGACAAGTTTAAAAATGCTGTTCTGTCATGTCTAAAATTATTAATTTGAATCCTTTATTTAGCTCGAAACTGCAACACTTTGTGCATATACAAACGAAAATTACCAAAAATTAAATGCCTTTATTTTGATAGTTGTAAAAGCTGTTTTCTTCTTATTTTTTCAACTCAGAATTTAAGATTGAGAAAGTAATTAAAAGAAGAAATTTTTTGAGCATTATTTTGTTCATATTTTTAATATTAGAATCCATCCAATTAAAAAGTATTAAAGATGTGCAATTAAGTACTCCATTAAAATATTTCATTTCTGATTATTTTTCTTTTATTGCAATTCTTTTTTAATATTTGGGGCAATAAATATGAGTGCTAATGATGATTTAAACTATCTTTTTTTTTTTTGATACTATTGTAGGAGTGGTTGTTATTGCACCCAGATGTTTGTTTTCACCAGGAAACTTCATTAGTGACAACTTTAATTTGTAAACAAGTTTACCATATCATTTTACCATCAGGAAATTGTAATGGATAAGAATGATTGTAACAAGAATAAGAAAAAAAGTAATTTTGAAAAAAGTGATAACAGCTCATGATAATGATAAGTTTGCAGATGGATAGATGATGGATAAATGAGCATCAAATGAGCTGAATTCCATCTTCTCACGCATATCTTTTGTGTACTTTTTCAACCCCGCCTTGATCCATCTTTAAATTACTTGTCCTCCGTAGGAAGGATATATATTCAGTGTATTACTCATTACATTCATATAAAAGAATATAAAAACAATTTTCATTTCCAGCGGTATATGACTACTTTTAATATATTATAATGAATAATTGTTTGTAATATTTTGAACTTGTTAATCAAATTTGGTTTTTAGTATTTATTTTTGCTTTTTAACTACTCTAAAATTATTGTAAAGTACTAATTTAATCAAATATTCTTTACATAAAGCCGTCACAAGTAAATTAATTAATAACAGCTGTTTTGGTTGATATTGTACTCTGTTTATTAATTTCCCATTCATGCAATAATAATTATGGGTTTTACATTCTTTCATATCCTTATAAAACATCTTTGTAAGACAAATTCAATCATTGTAATCAAGAATTTAGCAAATTTAGTTCCTTTTCTGAGTTATTTTTCAAATAATTTGTCTTTTCTAATTTTTCGTGCTATAAAAATTAGCCATTATTTTGAGTTTATTTTGATCGACGGGGCATTTATAAACATTTGCCACAAAAATAAGCCATAATTTTAATTATTTAATAGTGTAATAATATGAGGAAACTTTTACTTTTAACTTTAAAAGTTGTAGCAATTCAAAAGCAATCTATAAGGCTGCTATTTTGGAAGGGAATTGCAATTATCTGGTAATATTTCCACACTAAATTGGATAATATATACTTCTATATCAAGAATTTAGCTTATTCAGACAATAGGTTAAATAAAAAGCTTAAAGAGATTTGTGCATAAATAATCATAATAATACAGATAATGAATTAGACATATTTAACCTTTAATTATTATCTTGGCAAAAGAATGGATAATTGCTTATCCTAAATTCTGCAAAGAACTTTGTCCACTTTATTTCATTGTTCTTTTGTATTTGTATTGTAAAAAAAAATGTATCAATTTTTTAATTTCTTTTTACTATTGTTGCTCTCTTATAATTTCTTTTAGTTCCATCATTGATATTTCATTGAAAGTAGTCAAAAAGAAATGAACCAAATACTGTTATTTTGACCTCAATTAGTGGTTATAAAATAATTAAAGAGCATTTCTGTATTATTTTTGGCTTTATTACTAACAAATATATTAGTTCTATGCAATCAACAGCGTTTTTTCTTCACACTTATCAAGCATTTCATCTTCTTACTTTCAGTAAATTAATACTGACTAAAGTCATTATTAATTAGTCTTGGAAAAAATATTGAAAATTGACAGAATTAAGAATAATCTAATTCCACGTGATTGTTTGAAATAACGTGATTAGTAATTTTAAGCTATATAGTTTTATGCTCAATGATACAATATCAAGACAATAATGCAAAAATTCAAATAAATATGCAATTATCTAGTTGCATTCAAAGTCTCGATTAGAAAAATTTTGCTAAAACTACAGCAAACAACAAGCTTTATATCTCTTTTCGATTTATGTCAGAAAATGTATGAGTAATTATTTAATGAGAGTTATTGATAATTATTTAGTATTTTACTTTAGTAAATGCGTGAAGATTTGTAGAAAATATTGGTCAACTTTTTCATTTAATCTCAACTTAATTTAAAAAGACTTTTCAATTTTTTCATTTGTTTTTACTTCAGAAATTTTAAAACTTTCGCAGTTAATTTTAGCTAACATTCATGCAATAGATATTGTGCTATGAACGGCTGAATATTATTACTAATTATTAATGGACGAAATTATTATTTTTTTGATATTATTTAGTAAATAATATCGTTTTTTAAAACCACTGAAAACACTTTTGAACATTAAATAACTTTTAAAGCCTCAAAAATAGTTGTAAAATT
>UYYF01004728.1:10909-33943 GCA_900618365.1 Thelazia callipaeda
TAATTAGAAAATTCTAAGTTTAATGAGTACTGTAATTTACAATAAATTGAAACTATCAGGTTAATTTTATGCATAGATGAAAATATTTTTTGCAAATTTATTAACAAATAAATATTTATGAAATAAAATGAAAAAAAAAGTGTAGCTTAGCGTCAATAACACTACAAAACAGTTAGTTAGATAATGGTAGTTTTTGTATGAAATAGCTAAAATATAAATTTGTAGTTATTTAATATATGATAAATTAAAAATAATGAATAAGTTATCGTGCATAATTACTTTACACTTATTATTCTTATAGATTCAATTGCTAGTTGGTAGCAAAAATTTACACATTAGTGGTAGCGATCGTTTGAAAAGATTTACGAACAAGCGTCGTTTTACCAGAAGCAGACCGAGACATACCAGAACTGATACACGACACTCTTCAACATTTCCTCTCGATGAAGACAGTATCGAATATAGCACTGAAGAGGAAGACGACATTACATCCACAATTACTAGTGGAGAAGTATTAGCACCAGAAAATAACAGTAACACTGGTGATAAAAATGGTAAGCAATTAACTTCATATCACGAGCAAATTAAAGGTAATTTGAAAAAAGAACAATTTTGGTAATTAAGCACTTAAATGAAGTTATTATTATTCATTACTTGTTGTCAAAAATTTCGCTTTTACATTAATAAATAATAACTTTATTCTTTATTACCTGTTGTTGTCACATATTTGCAACGAGTTCTTCACTACTAACTGCTTGCTTTAGCAATTAGCAATTAATAACAGAAACATTAAATAAATTTTATATTTTAGCATTGAATGCTTAAACATATTTTATAGCTTTCGACTTGATCAACGAATTAGATCAAATTCAGTGCTAGTCAAACTTTTTTTATAAGAAAAAAGAAGAATAGGAATGCTAGAATTTTGGTATTGAAGAAGAAAAAAGAAAGTTAAAACTGGTGATAGATTCGTATTGAGCAAAAAAACAGAAAACTTCAAGATTTAAAAACTAAGATGAAATTGGAAAAATTTTAATTTAATCTTTTGCTATAATTTTTTTTATAAAAATAGCAAGAAGTAACGATAAATATTCAATTTTAGAAAAGTAAAAGAATAAAGTGTAACATTTTTTGATTTCCACACCACTAATTTGATTTCTGGATAAATTCAGTTTCGGTCAAAAATTCAAAAACTGATGATGCAAGAAAATCTGTTGAATGGAATAGTGATGTCAACATTCACCAAGGCAGGTGTTGTAGTTGTAGCATTGGACCCGCTGGACCACAAGGACCTCCGGGAAAGAATGGAAAAAATGGTTTGAAATTTGATTTTACTTGTTTTATGAAAGAGAACTGTTAGGGTTATATATAAGAGAGGTACAAATTTTCAGGCGTTGATGGTTTACCTGGATTAGATGGGTTACCAGGTAAGCATAGTGATGAAACTGTGGTGACAGAAGCTGAAGATTACTGCTTTGAATGTCCTCCTGGTCCACCGGGACCAGCTGGGCCTGAAGGACCAAAAGGATTACCAGGAGTTGCTGGAACTCAAGGAGCAGATGCAATAGTTGAACCAGGACCACCAGGACTACCTGGACTACCTGGACTTCCCGGGCCACCAGGGCCACCAGGACCACCAGGACCTAAAGGTTTACCTGGCACTCTTACTGAAGTGCCAGGACCACAAGGTTTACCAGGTCTTCCAGGACGACCTGGACCACCTGGTTTTCCAGGGCAACCAGGTTTAAGTGGAAAACCTGGTCCTGTCGGTCCATTAGGACCACCAGGTGATCCTGGAGTGCAAGGTGCCCCAGGAGCAGATGGCTTACCTGGTGAACCAGGAGAATTTGGTTCTGAGGGTAGTCCTGGCACATGTGATCATTGTCCACCACCACGAACAGCGCCTGGTTATTAATGTCATTCGCACTCTTAGCACAGTAATAGCTATGGCAATCGTTTTGCAGTAACTTCGTGCGAAGTAATTAATATCATCATAATTAGCTTTTCATCAATTTTTGTTTCATCTCTTAACTAAGATTGATGTAAAGTTTGAAATTCTTTGCTTGAAAAGTTTTGCGACAAACAAATGGTATTGCATTTCTTTAAATTTGTGACATTCATACATCTTGCAAGCTTATTCATTCGTTCTAGTCTGCTCCATTAGGACAGGACTACATGTTGACCCTTCTCGAACCTCTGCTTTTCCAAAACGGTGCTTTTTCTTTTTGCTTTCTCACAGAAATTCTCTCTTGAAGACGAATACCACACTTAATTGATTGTTTTTTATTTTATTATCAAAAAAAAATCACAAATTAATTTTTTGTCGAAAACAGAGCATTTTCACGATGCTCAATTTTCCATCACATTTTCATGAAAATTTTGTTCCTCTCTTTTGCTACCAATTCTTCTCGTCTTAACAAATTGATAAAATAATTGTACAAATTGATAATCTTATGCAATTAGTAGTACGTATTCTGTACAAAAATTCTCTTATGAATGTTGTAATTACAGACAAAAGTTTTTGATCTGAAGTTTTTCATTCTGTAATTAAAATTCTTCTACAAGGAACACATCTCTGCTACAGTCATCTTTAAAATTCCATGACTATGTATGGGAAAAATTTGCATAAATACTAATAACTGGTTCATGTATGAGAAAAATTTGCATAAATACTAATAACTGGTTCATAACGCTTTTTATAAATAAAGTAGCTTGAAGTTCAGGATGAATAAAATGAGCTTACTTCATAGGAGAATTAATTCAAGGGTCTGCAAAAAAACATTGCAAATTTTTAAAGGGTGTTTCGAAAAAAGTCCATCTTTTAGATGTAAACTCGAATTTTAATTTTTGTAGGAACCACTTTTAAGTCATCTGTACGGGATATATTTGTCTTCTTATTATACAGTCTTGTCTATCATTTATGTGATCAACCTTTTATTTTTAAATTTGTAAATGAATAAATAAAAATTCGCCATTGAAATGGAACTTGTGAAACCTTCATTAAGTTGTTTTCATCTACTCAAATTATTTAAATGTAAATCTTACTCTTGTAACTTTTTTAAGTTTCAGTTATATTTTCTTTTTTTTCTTTGATTAATTTTAAAAATTTCCACATTAGAAAAACTTAAATAAACTTAAATTAAAGAAAACTGAGTTAAGAAATGCATAGACTAATCAACTTTTTACTGACAAATTGTTTATGAATTTTTGAAGAAATATAAAATCATTTAAATAATAAAGTACAATACTTTACATATTTTATTAATTATTTAAAAAATGATAATGTACAATAAAACATTTTGAATTTCAAGACTGAAATTATATCACAATATATTTAAAATAAACTCACAAATATTCTAATACAATATAAATCACGGATAGTAAGTCATATATGTTAGTTTGCATATTGTATTATTTTTGACTGCTTACTTTTGTTTACATTCAAACTTATAAAAGTAAATTTTAATTCAAATAAATAAAAATAAATTCAAATGTAAAGCAAATGTGAGAAATATGAAAAAAAGCTAAATAAGATTAAAAAGTAATATTAAAGTTTATTTGCAATAGCAATAGCTTATGCAATTTTTAAAATGTTTCCTTGTTTATGAAACTTTAATAAAAAATTTTGAAATTACTTGATGTCTTACAGAGAAATTTATTTATAACAAATAATGAATTTCAAAATGATGCGCTTTAAGGTCAAATATGACACTTCACCAGATGAATCAAGAAGTCGATCTAAAAGTTGTAAGTTAATTTGTAAAATGAATGCTGCTTACAAAAAATAAATGTGATTTCTACACTTATTAAAACCAATAAAAAACAACGTGTAAATCACAAATGACTAAAGTGAGTTTTGGTTCTGACAATTAATATTGAATGACAAAAAAAATGGGACTTATAGAGAATACTTTTTATTCATTACGTAAATTCAATATCCAGGAGGAGTTCTCGGCGCTGGACAGTAATCGCAACTTCCTTTTAAACCTTTTGGTCCTGTTCTACCTTCGTTCCCTGGTATTCCAGGTGCACCTGCACGACCATTTTTGCCACTCTTGCCTGGTGGCCCCGTTAAACCCTGTGCACCCTTCTTACCACTGATTCCTCGTTGCCCTGGTCGTCCTGGTGGACCAGGTTGTCCTCTTGAACCTTGTGGTCCGGGTGGTCCATCTTCTTCTGTTACATCTCCAGGCTGACCTGGATAACCTTTTGGACCAGTAAGACCTGGCAAACCAGTGGGTCCAGGTGGTCCACATGGTCCTGCGAGTCCTGGTTTTGCAGTTTTTCCACTAGGTCCGGGTGCTCCCCTTGGACCAACTATACCCTTTGCTCCTGGCGGTCCAGCAGATCCTGGTGGTCCAGGAGAACAGCGAAAACAAGGATTTTCCATTGATACTGGGTGCGATTTAGCATCATGTCCTGGGGTTCCATTTAACCCTGCTTTACCATCTCTACCTAAATAATTGCAATCAAAATTTTCCCTTGATTCATTCAAGTCACAGTTGAGTAAATAAAAAGTTACAACAAAATGGTTAACTGCATTTAAAAACAGTGTAACTATGACAATAATTTCAAAAAGTTGTAAAAAAACCTTTGGTAACGATGGTTGACAAAATTTTTTGTTAGTTATTTAAGTAGGGAATTGGTGATTATTTTTGGTTTTATTTTTGGTTGAAAAAAAAAGTTACACTTAGAATTACTGCTTATTAGCTGAAATGTTGCAGTAATTACCATTATTGGAACTTTTTGGATAATTTCTTTAAAAGATACTAATAAAATATACCATTTTTTCCAGGCCTCCCCTTTTGTCCAGGTGGTCCAACAGCACCGATTTTACAACTACAACATTTTGTAGCACCAAAGTTATCATTTACGTCTTCATCATTTTTAATTTCTTTTCTCAACTCTGTAGGCTGATTAAATTCATCAGAAGTTTCAGCTGATTTTTCCTTTTCATCGCTAAAATTATCGGCAATGTTCATTTCATCAGAAAATTCTGAATTACGCTTTGAAGCTTTATATGTTTCAGCATGTTCTTCATTTTGAGATTGTTTTTTCAGGAAAGAAGTACGTCGATTTTGCATTGATGTCACTGTTCCTGATGATTTAACAACATTCCTTTTAGGCATTTCACGTTTTTCACGTCTGTTTAATAGAGCATATCTTTCAACCTAAAACAGTAAATTTATTCATGATTCTATTTTTCATTAGTCTCTAGGATGAATAGTGCTTGGAAATTACTCAAAGCTTTAATTTTAGCTAAAATATAAAATTTATTTTTCTCCAGCCTTCTTGCGTTTGAAAAGTACGATGTGATATATTACAATTTATTTGTAAATTGTATAAAAGCTAAAATTAAAGTTAAATATGCAATAAAAGAAACGATTTTGTGCTTAGAACTTATAAGGATAATTCAATGAAATTTTTTAACATCGATCAGGTGATTTATTAAGTAACTATATAATACAATATATGGAACTGGAAAAAAACTGCAGTTTTAAATTTAGCTTAAATGAATTGAAAATTATTTTGCACAAATTTGAAATGCACACAGCAAAATATTGCTCCCAAAGACCAATTGTACGACGTCTACAGAAGTTAATTTCAGACTGTAAGTTTGTCTGAATGCGCTGTGCGTAATTGTAAACCATTGGAACAATAGTGACAGCTGTGAGTATAGCTAATGTTGATATTGCAACACCGAAGAAAGCTGCTTTTTTCAAAATCATTACTTCTTCTAGCTTGAGCTTCTCATCAGTGGTTAGAACCATATTGTCTGAAAATTATTCCATCTTCCACAATCTATCAAAAACAATGAGTTGTTTCAAACTATGAATTTAAATCATAAAATTAAATCTCATTGTAAAATTTATATTTGAAAATAATTTGAAAATTTGTCAAATTGAATGTTAAACTTATGCTATAAATGTTTTACCTTAATTGTTAAGTAAGTGATTATATGAATAAATAAATGATCACAAATTGATTATTTGCAGTAAAAACATTAATTCGAATTAATAATTGTTTTAATGAAATAAATATTTTGTCATAGGTAATAACACGAAAATGCAAAAAAAAAACAGTAAATAAAATTTTAAACTTTTATTTTGATCAGAGCTGCTAAATCGATGAGAGCGTAGTTTGGTAATGGTAATCAACAGTGGATAAAGAAACTTGAATGAAGAAAAGATCGCATTTATTATTGATCATCTAATTATGTTATTATTGTTTATTATTAACGATTCAAGAATTATCTTTTTGCAATAAGCTATTTAAATGTATCCATTTATTTTTCGAAGTATTAACAATTAGAATTGTCAAATGAATCAAGTTATTCCTGCTGAGAATTCTGGTAAATTGTAGTTTTTTTTTTAGAAAAAATATAATGACCAATTAATAAAATTTGTTAATTTTTATTAATTAAAAAATAATGTTTTACTGCTACAATCACAGTAATAATGCATAGAATAAAATGTAAAATAAAAGTAATAAAAATGAATTTATTATTATTACTAATTGTTTTATCTAAGCGAGATAGCTTACTTCAGAATATTCAGAAGGACTTTGTTTGTTGCCATAAAGTAAAAATGATTAATCATTTTAGAATTATTTTTACTATATACTTTCTTATTCGCAAAAATTATATTATCACAAATATTTTACTTTAAAGTTTAGTTTTGTAGCAATAAAAATCGTCCTAAACAAATTTTATTTTGAACTAATTAATACTTTCGTTACTAGAAGACAAAATTTGATTAAATTGTAATAACCTCATATAAAACAATTGTTGCTTTTGACTACAGTTTGAGTTACGCCTAAAATTTATCATCTGTAATTTTTACGAGTGTTATCATGTTTATTAATCGTTTCCACTTTATTCTTATTATATTTCTTTTCAGTCCATTAAACCATTCTTAAAAACTCGTTTGCCTATTTGTGTTCAACAATGTTGTTGGAATAATTTGTTTACATTTATGTTTTATGTACTTTGGTTACTAAAGGATAACAACAAGCTATAATTAAGTATGTGGTCAAAAGTATCTCTCAGCTTTTGCTTTTCTTCAATTCATTTTTATAAGTGCGTATGTTACCAAGCAAAATTTAGGTCATTCAGACCTATACGTAATATGAGAATTCTGTTAGCATGTCAGAATTCTACGAACACTTCTTGTGTGTAATTATTGAAGATTACGCTTGATTACGTGAAACACAATATCTGTATTTCTTGAATTCTGCATAAAAAGCTATAATTCTGAGTTTAAAATAAAGAAAAAAGAAAAAAAAAACCATTCCTTATGATTACGACGAGATTACAAATTATGTCCACCGATATTTTATTTTTTATTTTTGCAGAATATATTCAACAAGCAAATTGTCATATCATATTTAAAAGTCAAAAATAAATTCATTTTCATATATACTCATAAAATTTTAACAGCGTTCATCCATTGCAATAACTATATATGGTACTTTATTTTATCATGATTCTAATACAAGAAACGATTATTTCCAATAGCCAGGAGCTGTTCTCGCTGGTGGACAATGGTCACAACCACCTGCTGCACCTCTTGGACCTGTTAAGCCTGGCAACCCCTGCAATCCAGGAAGACCAGGTTGACCTGGTTTTCCTCGATCTCCTGGTGGGCCAATAGTGCCAGGTATAGTTCGACCTGGTACTCCAGGAAGTCCAGGAATGCCTGGAGGTCCTGGTAATCCTGGTGGACCAACAATCACTTTCCTGCTCTCTCCTGAAAGCAAATAAAATTTTGCTTCATAAAATTTATTTCAAAAATAAATCGAAAATAATATTTTATAGAAAATGACCATTAATCGCAAATGATGAAACAGTGGTAAAGACTTACCACTGATAGTCATGCCTGGATTTCCAAGGGGACCTGGTGGTCCTTGTTCACCAGGAACTCCGGGAAGACCTGCAGGACCTGGCAAACCAAGTAAACCTGGCACAAGTGAAGGATGTCCAGGTGGTCCATTTGATCCTGGACGACCTGGCAGACCTTTAGGGCCTGGGTCACCTGGTTTACCCTGAGGTCCAGGTGAACATGTCAAACAAACGCTTTCATTGTTATCACCAAAATTATAATCTTTTCCAGGCATGCCATCATTACCTGGTAAGCCATGCACACCTCAAAGCAACTTTATAATACAGCAAATAATATAATAACAACAACATAATGGAAAATAAAATTTTAAAAGTATAATTAAGCATCGATTATATTTTTGCAGCACACAAATAATGCTATCAAAGATTTTAAAAAGATGGAGCTGATCAGACTGACAATTATAGTAAGTTATCCATTGCACATTATAACTCTGAATTTGAGGCAAATCAAACTTTACCTGGTTCTCCATCACTTCCTGGAGCTCCCGGTGGACCAATTCCACCAATATTACAGCTACAACATTTTGTTATTGTTGAGGGAGATGAATATGACCACAATCGGTAATCTATTGTAAATAAATGAAGTTTGAGTTAAAATTTGTTGAGTTTTTCACTTTCATGCCAAAGATTAAAACTTGAAATAGCACTCATAAATTTGATATTTCAGATGAATTTGATTCCAGGCAGGACAGTATTTTATTTTTTCAAAATAAATAATTAAAAATTTTGTACTGAAGAAATATTATTGAAATAAAAATTTTTGGTTGTTAGAATACCATCTTTAATTGGTTTAATTATTTAGACTGCAAAATAGAATATTACATTAGAAGAAACAAGTACTTACAAGTTTTAGATTCTGGTAAAGACTGCTTATAGTAAGTATTTGATGATACAGGAATATGAGAAGTCCATTGATACGGATCATTCAAATTATTATCGTAAGTAAGTGAAGATCGATATCGGTAAACAACCTGTCGTCCTTTTCGGTTTTTTACAATATTTATACGGTTATGAATCTGAGATTTTAATTTGTCACAAAGTCTGTCATTCATTTTATACAAAAATATTATTTATAGTGAATATCAAAATTGAATGAAAAGTTTAAAATTTTTATCAAATGAAAGATAATTAATAAGTATTGTAACTAATTAAATAAACCATAATAATATTTGCGAAAATATTTGAATGCTTTGATCTATTATAAGTGAAAAATATTTGTAAATAAGTGAATGCACAAGAAGTTAGCATAAAAAATTATTTATCATATCTAATGAATTCGGTAATAATAAGCACATTGGTCATCTGTTCAAATCCAACAACCAAACAGTCAGGAAAATAAATTTGATAAGTTAAAATAATTATAAACTTGATTGAAAAATTTCGACCTCACTGAGCTGAGTTGCGATTAATTTAGTTTGACTGACACAATAAACAATCTCTGATTCGATCAATGATAATGTACGTAGTACGTAACCGTAAAGTAATGGTATTAATAATGCTGCAGTTATAGTAGAAGTTGTTGCTAAAATTATACCAAAAAATGCTAAAATTTGAAATTTTCTCAATGATTTATCCATTGATTCAGTGGAACATATTTTTGTTTTATTCGAAAGTATTTCGTTAGCTTCATTACAGCAGTTATATTTTTTTGATTTCGCCAACTTTTTCATCCACATTTTGCTTTTGAATCCTACTAAAAATACATTCAATTAAAATGAACTGAACTGACCGATAATACAAAATTATGCTAACAAGTACTAAAATCATTCTTCCATCAAACTTCCTTCACTAACCTCGTAAAATGATCATTAAATTCAAAATTTATACGTGTTCCGTAACTGTGACTGGTATTTCAGAATGTTAAAAATTTTTTACCCAAATTTGATAAATTTAGACATTATTTAGTAAATACAAAAATTTTCATCATTTATTTCTTATAAACAGTATTTAAAACTTTTACTTCTTTTATTGCTTATAAACGTTATTTGAACCGTTTACTTCTTTTATTGCTAATATATTTTTACCCATTTGCATAAAATTGACCTTTTATCAATTAATTTGTTATTGTTATTGAAAATAATAATACATGCATAATATATTGTTACGGATGAGAATTAAAAAAATAACAAATGCACAATAAAATTTTTCTCAAAAATTAAACTACGTGCCAAGCGATAAACGATGAATCCAAATTTTTTGAAGTATAATTTTAGTGAGCAAATTTCTAGAAGTAAGAAGAAATTTTCTGGTTAAAAGCTCAAGTATGTTTTTATTTGTAAAACTTGAAAACGCAGTTTTTTTAATCATTTAGAAAAAGAACTTGCTGAGAATCCTAAACTAAAAACTGAAAACTTGTTATAAAGTAATGATGCTGAGAGAAATATAAAGTTGGTTGATCATGTCACGATTTTTCCGGTCAGTGACTGAGATAAGAGGGATTTCAAGTACTTCACCGCCCCGTAAAAATATTTAAATATATCCTTTATGAAACACAACTCTCAGCGTTTACTGTAGAAATATGTTGATAATTATGTGTGTAGTTTGAAACAGAAGTTGTGGAATGAACAGAGTAAGGAGTACCAGAGTCTGTGACTTCTGATTTTCTGCTTCTTAATTATCAATCTGATAATGTGAAAACGAAAAAAGAAATAAACCAAAAGTAAGGAAAGTTCACAGTTTAATAGATTTTTAAAATTTATAATACAAATTACAGATTTTTGTTGTGCCACTAAATGTTAGAAATAAAAATTCCTCATTATGTTCTGTTGTTAAATTCCAGCACATTTCAATTTCACGACCAACAAACTTCGCCCCAAACTGAATTATTTATGTATGCTTTTGCAGCACAGTGTTTACAATGCTTAAAAAACAGATTCAAAGATATACAACGAACTTACTGGCAAATATAAAGTTTTATGTGCAAAAGTATGATATCAGGAGATATAAAATCTACTAGACAAAAGTAAGTTTTCACGTACCCGCCCGCATCAAACATAGATGTACAAAAGATTTTAATCACTTTAATGACAGTTTCCTGGAAGGGAGGTTTTTTGAATATCAAAATTGTTAAGGATGTAGCCACTTGTATATTCGTTTCGTACACTGTGATTTTTTTTCCAATCTGACCTTTACAGTAAATTTTTCGGAATTTATTCCTGTCATTGCTCTATCTTCAAGCGCATTACATCATATATTAATAGCAAACACAAGGACTTAAACACAGTTTACTACTTATATCAATATCAATTTAAGGATAATTTAAAGATCTCATGGAAAGTATACAAATGCAGTACGATACTTTCATTCCAAGTGACAAAAACTGTCGATAAGAATGATCAAAATTGCACACATATTACCGACACATTAGGAAAAAATGGGCTGAAAGCTAGCTTCCTAAACCACCGAAATATACAGCTACAAATTATACTGCACATTCCTTTTCTTCCCGATCCCGTTCAAGTTTTTCTACAATACTTTGCCATTCCAGAACCTGATATTGAAGTTGTTCCAAAAGTGTTACAAATTTCCTTTTAATATCAGCAACATTCATATGGTGCCTGGAAAAATTGATAATGGTGATTTAGAAAAATTCAAATGCTTGAAATATAATAATAAAATTGCCTTATTTTTTTACAATAAAACTTGAAATTTCGTTTCTTAAAAAGACGAAAAAATCGAAAAAATTATGACTTAGCATGCGTAACTCAAGAAATTCTTCCTCACTTATAATAAATTTACAATGCAGTAACACAAATTTTACACGAAAGAAACAAAATTACTGACTCCCGCACATATGCAGTCGAATCATTAACTTCCTTTTCAACAGCTTCCAGATCATTTAAACGATAGCATACACTTGCGATCGATTCCGAATTCAATGCAATCTATTAAAAAAAGATTGGATATAAAACAACTGCAGGTATATAAGATAAATACTTGAATAACTGATCATCTTACCGATTTTCAGACATGCCATAATTGGATTTTCACATCACAAGATCATAAATCTTTTCTTCTCTCTTAATTTTTTTTCATCAAGGAAATTACCGAAATGCTGTCAAAACTCTTAACAACATTTCAGTAATGACCTTAATCCAACTCTTACCCTAATCTCGAAATTTAAAGAACTGTAACTTCAAAAAACAGGGGTTTAAGCACTAAAAGTTCAATGATTCATAACAACAACCTCAGAATCTCTTTTAAACTTTTGCAATAATTCTACTCGTTTGAGCATTATGTCATGACCAAATTCAATTTCTCTTTTTTTCTCCGTTGTAGTCAAATAATCATTCTGAAAAATACAATTCAAATAGATTTATCAAAAATTAGTGCCTTTTCTTTTTTTGCAATATTTTCATGATAATTTTAAAATAAATAAAAGTAGAATATATTTGCAGTTACCAATTACTATTATTGTCAAGAAATTAATAAGGATACAACTTTTCACAAAAACGCACGAATTAATGGGCAGGCACTTAGTATTACTGATTTAAAAAAATATTTTACGAAACAAGTTTTACCAGAATATAAGTAAAAACCAACACCAATCGCTAAGTCGTTAATCCTATGCAGTAGATCCGACGGGATTTTCAGCAAGAAACCACAGCCGGCAAGTGATAACTTCCTTCGCAAATTATTCAGTTCACCATTTATGTTTCCAACTCCAGACTTATATAGTCCCAACCGTTCTTCCAAGTTTGCTATTCGTTCTTCAAGATTGTCTTCCATTACCTGCCACGATGACTATTGAATGCATGACTATTAAATGTTCAAAAAACCACACAAATAATGTAATGTAATTGCACGCATGCCTTAAATTCTTTTCACAAACAAAGATGCGTAAATGAACAAGATTTCAAATATCATGCAGTTTGCCACAATTGAATAAACAATTACTTAAACAACCTTTTTCAATATTTCGCTTCTGATCAACGCATAATCAGTAATGCAAAATTTATTTGTATTAGCGAAATGCAAAATTTTAAAAACTCCGAGGAAAATTCCTGCATAACATACACAAAAGATGATCATATGTATTTATACATAAAAGAAAATGACCAATTCTGTAACTGAAATGACTTATTCCTGATGCGTCAGCAAAACCGTACTGCTGAGAGATTGAAATATACATGGAAATCTTGGAAAATATAATACACAACATAAGCAGAAAGACGTATGATAGTGTTTGACTTCGCTACTTCTCTCCGTTACGATAATTTGTACTTAAGTCTTACAAAACTTTTACGAGCCACATAAATTCAAAAGGAACAAAATATACAACTACATGCTCAATATTCTTCTGAAATGATTGAAAATCAACATGTAATCCAGTAGATAAGTGTAACAACGAAACTAAGAAGAATGTGATTACTTGATACGTTTCTTCCCACTTGTTATGAGGAGATGATTTATACTTCAAAATTCATGAAAGGCTTCAATTTTACTGACTAATCGCCAAATAACGGTTTTCTAAAATTATAAAAATCGCTAACTTTTAACAGTTAAAAACCTTAGAGCAGAAAATGGTTTTGCATTTAGTTTTATACAATACATGAAAAACTAGATATCAACTGCAAAAGTCATTTACAATAAACTGGTGTTCATAATAATCACCTTGCAAGACTAATAAAAAATCCAACAATGATTAATGAGATAATCACAGTTTGCAATAAGTAAAGTAAAAAATGACCAATGAAGTGGAAACGTGTCCGGTAACTACCATAATCTTCGTCAATTAATGGTCTGGAATAAAATTAAATTTTAATTATTCTCAACAATTTTAAACACATGGAAAAATGACTGATTATAGAAGCATTCCTAAGAAATGGAAATATGACTTGAATATAATTCAAACTATCCTTCAGTAATATAAGGGACCTTTTTAATTGATGGTCTAAGCCCATAAACAACTCATCGGAGTCCGAATTTTCTAACTCTCGATTATCTTCGAAAACATCTGACATTAATTCATCATACAGTTCTCGTCGTTGCGGAGCTTTAAGAACCTCATATGCTGTTGAGAGCTCAATAAATTCATTACTTTTTCGTCTCAGTTCTGCATCATTTGCATTTTTGAATCTGTCAGGATGTACCTGAAAATTTCTTCTTTAAATCTCCAGAACGATAGTTAATAATCGGTATTCTAAAAATAAATCGGAAAAAATCCATCAATCACTAACAAAGATATAGCTGATCCAAACTGCAAACTTTTTCTTAACTAGTTTTCAGCAAAAAACATAAAGATTAAACTGTCCTCAAAATATACTTACTTCTTTGGATTTTCTATAATAAGCAGTCCTGATCTCTTCCTGTGTAGCGTGTCTTGAAACTCCAAGAACATCGTAATATGTCATTCTACAAAACTGCTATAGACTTTGTCAAGTGCACTGAATTTACAAAGAATATGATGTTTCAATTTTATTTTCGTTATAAGATATTTAAAAATAGATCAAAATAACACATTTCACCCCTCGAATAATAAAAAACTTCACTTTCTTCTACGACGGATTTGCTGTTGCCCATCCATTGCTTTATGCATAAACCTTGACATAATAAGTGGTATTCTTAACTGATAAGGCCTGCTGGTAATAAACATGAAATGCTTTAAATACCATATGACTCATCAAATTTTAGTCACAAAAGAAATCTTACCGTTAATGATTGACTAACTTTTTAATCTGTGGTAAAATATTAAGAGACGAAAGTTCAAACGCTTTCAAGTAACATTAAAATGAAATTCTTGGCATTCTGAAAAATCAAAACAATCTTTGTTTTGGCAGTGTAATTTATAGAAGGAGATAAGAAGGAAATTTTTTTGCGATGGAACTTTAACAAAGATGCAGAACATTACTTAAATTTATCAAAATCTGACTTTCAGAAATGTCAGAAGATTCTATAACTGGCCATTCTACTGATCCTAAACTACAAACTAAATAACGAAGACAACTAGAAAGTAATTAGCAGTTGTATAAAAACTTTACATTTTAAACTAAACTTACCACACAGTATCACTGCATGTTTTATGCACACATCAAAATACAAAGTTAGGCAACAAAAAAACAAAAACAAATGACCTGAGAGACTACTCTGAAACAAACATAGTTCAGAAACACTTCTCTTAAATGCTGCCAATTTTTGACTTAAACAGTACTGTTTTCTAAAGTCACTTAGTTTCTTAGTTGACCATCACACTTTACCCTTTTCCATTACGCCTATCAAACTCACTTATTTTTTTAATTCCTTACTAACTGTAATTTCAGTCTTTTACAAGCCATGCCTTGATTTTCCTCATAATCAAATACTAAGACCTATCTTTTTCTCGAGTTAACATTATTGAGAATTTACCAGCCCAAACACAAGTACTCTATCTTTCTTGGCTACTTAAGCTATACGTTCTTTCAATCCGTCGCTAAATACCCTGACTGATACAATAAATGAAACCTCACAACCACGCTGAATCCGTCATGCAAGCTGCTTCAGTACTAATTGTCTCTAAAGTGTTTCATCACAACTCTATGCAACAATGTATGAAATAGACGTAAGGTCACAGAAAGTGACCTTACGTCAAATGAATGAAGTAAGGCAATCTTTCTATAGGAAAGTACATAACTTGGAAGCAATTCTTGTTATCAAAATGTCGATAACCTAGTTTGATTATTTACATTAAAAACTGTTGTCATCAGTACTAAAGTTATAACACGGAAATATTGCAGTTTCTTTTTTAAAATATATACCTGTTGTTATTTGCCAATGGTATGAAAAACGTAAACAAATATCATTTTAAAATTATTACGAGGTGGTACGCTTTTAACGTTGATCATTATTAACTTCTGATTCCTCAATCACGCACTTTCTGTGACCTTACGTATATTTCAGATCTAAAAATTTTGTCAAAAATACCATATTGTGCAAATTTTATCTCTCGCAGCCATCATTTGCTCTAATCTATGCATACGTAAAAATTCTCTCGACATATTCAATCATTCCATCACTAAGTTAATTTCTTCAAATGCTACTTTTCATTCGCTTGTTATCTTGCATGCCAAAGCTAGCTAACTTAACAATATTATTTAGCACTATTTAATTTATTTTTATTTAAAAATTTTTATGCATACATGGGACGCATTTTATGTATCAAACTATAATACACAATTATACAAATCAAATTCTGTAAATTTTTCACAGTACAAAAATGTTCTTGAAGATATTTCTTTCAGTTCGGTCTTAATAATACAATATGCATGAAGCAAATAAAATTGAGTGAGATTACATCCTAACACTGATCAATTTGATACATAATTTATATTGCATGAATGCTTCATTTAGCTACTTACTAAATTAGATTCTAAACAATGCATTAGTATATCTAACAACATTGTATAAAGCAAACAGATCTGACAAAAACTATGATAACTAAGAAGATAATAAGTATAAATTGTATTATGACAATAAGTATAATAATTTTTGCAAAACCGTATAAATAAATTATGCAACTAAGACAAAAATTGTTTAGTTGTTTTAAATAAATACTACTCTGCTTTTCAATTTGACAGTACATTGAATCTTTACAAAATACAAGTTACTAGAAAATATTTCAGAAATATTCCTCAACAGAAAGATTTAGTCGCTCAATTATACAAATAAAAACAACGAGACTACCATCTTTTATACTTTTTGCTTGAAATACAAATAGTATTGCACTACAAATGTGGTATGCATTTATTTCTTTTATACTTACGTAATATCATGACAATGCGTACGTCGAAAAAGTAGTACGATTGTTGTAGTAATAACACCCAGTATTAGCTGAAAATACAACAAAAATTAACACACGTTTTTAGAAGGAAAATACGTCATCATACGTAGAACAAAAGTGCTGAGATTATGCTTCGAAACACAAACACAATCTCAACTATTTATAATCCTTGCATTGGCATAATTTATAAAAGCAGATTATTTGCTAATAAAATTTTGCATTTATTTTGAATTTTAAAAATGTCATATGATAATATTTCCACTCACACTTTTATAATTTTTCTCTGAAATCATAAACCTTACCATGTGCTTACTTGCCGTTCAGTATGATTATCGTGCTGATTAGACATATTTTTATCTTTTAAAAAGCATTCACTGCTCATATAAATTAATAAAATCGAGAAAAAATTAAATGTAATTCAACAATTAATAACATTGACTATTTTCTAAAATTCTCAAAAATAAGCCTAAAAATTAATATAACATTATACCAATATCGTAAAAAACTCACCGAAGTGATCAAAATAGTTGTTGCAACAAAAAAAGTCCACGTTAAGCAAACAATTTGATCGTCCAATACGTGTCCAAAATGAACTTCTGGTGATCGATGACAACTTTCTCTGAATTTCTTAATTACTGGTTCCTATTTAAATGCTTTATACAAACTAAGTTAACTCAGGTAGTAATGAAAAATATGAAATTATTTGATTCAAATCATATCTATTTACAAAAGAATATATTATTTCTAGTTATTGCTTTTTAAATCTGATGTAAATTTGCATTCTAATAGTGATTAAATTTTACTAATAATTTCTTATAAAGTTTCTCAATTGCAAAATTACAAATCGAAGTTTACTTTTTTAAGCGCCGATCTAGATCGAGAATTTCAATTGATTGTGATACAACATCGAATATTTGAGTTTTATCACTTTCTAGAGCCGATATTAAGCCTCTTCTGAAAATGTTTTACATAGTAATGTATCTTAGATCAAAATTTATTACAATCATAAAGATAAAAAACAAAAGGTGCTGTTCATAACAGAGGTAGTATTGCAAATAGTTATTTAGGGATAACTGATAAGACAGGCGACTGATACTATTCACAAATTTGCATTTTTAATAGTCTACTGATAAGTTCTCTAACAGGATTATCAGATTTTATTATGCTAATTCTAGTTTTTTTCTAGATAACGACTTCTGTTACTACTTTTTGTCAAATTGTTAAAGTAACCAAATACTTATACAACTATAATCTTCATATTCTGGTCAATAAAAACAAATATTGACCTATTTAAGTAAAGTCATTCAGATTTCTTAACGACTATGACATTTGCTCTATTTTGACAGTTTGAAGTGACCATACTGTAATGGTTAAAGACAAAAAAAATTGAATATACTGAGGATATTATACAGAAATTGTTTAATATGTTTACTTTCCAATAATGTTTGAAAAATAATTGCGAGTGCTAGAATTCAATTGATTATCAAATAAAAGCAAAATGAACAAAAGGTATAATTAAATACCTTAATTAAATTTTGATCACATTACGCTATTAAAAATAGTTATGCATCAGAGGGGATTGCAATTTATCAACAATACTGTGACGCAGTCAGTTAAATTTGATTTTTGCATTGCAAAGTAAACATATTAAACAATTTCTACCAATTATTAGATAAAAATTAACAACAGAACGAAATTGAACAGCTTTTGAACTATACAATTCACAAAGATTTTCCAAACTAATACTGCCATCTTGGAACTCAAGCATAGATAAATTAAAATATTCAAAAATCAGATCATATTCAGTTTTCATATGTCAACTAAACTAACAAACATACCGTGTCCTGTGATTATTTGAACAGTTTGGTTGAAGGCATCGACCAAAATTTGGTTGCAATAAACTTATTTGACATTGAAAATAAACGAAAGGCTTTTGAGATAAGCCAAAAACAGATACGTTTTGTTCAACATTTAACTAAAAAATGCAATAGAAAAAGTAATTTTAACTTTTTTAAATTAGCTGAAGATTACTTACTTCTTTTGAAAAGTAAGCTCTTCCATAATAAATGAAAGTAAAATAGAGACAGTAACAAAGATATTTCATTTTTTCTTTAAAATAATTAAAGATTATCAATGATTATAATGCACTTTCTTCGATAAATAGAAAAAATATAGCTTAAGTCAGTTAGAAAGATTTGAAAAATAAATGTGTATTTTTATAATAATTTTTATCAAATAATGAAATCATGCGATAAAAACTTAATTGGTAATTATAATAATTTATGAATGAAAAATAGATCAAGTAGGTATAAAAATTAACGTTATCAATGTAAACAAGATTTGGAAGAACACTACGATCCAGAGAACATCCGTTTTTATCAACAAGCTGATGTCTTGAATCACTGGTTATCATAAAGCAATTAGTGACTATTAAACATAATTCCTCATTTGAACCAGTACTACATGACCATCTATGTTGGACCATTTCACCGATAGCTGTACTATCAGTAAGTTCATTATCTTTCAAATTTCTTATCTGATAATCACATCGTGGCATTGATACTGATCCATAAAATGCGTCTAAAAATAAAAAGGAAAGAGTAACTAAAGCATAACTATTGTTGTATTCTTGTTAATATGTTTTTTTTTTTTTTAATGAAAATTAATTTTTAGAAATATTAATACAAAATTTAAATAACAATTATTACTAAATTCTCACTTTAGTAATTTTGCTTAAATTTTTTTTTAACAAAAAAAATCAACTATAATAATATTTATATGTTTTTAATTGATTGCTCAATTCTCGATGTCCATGTGAATAGTTAACCTCTTCGTGTTATTTGCAATAAAAATTATTGGAATTAATAAAAATTCTTCAAATTGTTCATCTGTCGCAAACATATTTTTGCGTACATTGAAAAAATCGCGTAAGCTAAAGTACTAAAAAAGAGTATACATGATGCTAAATGCTAGTAATATTATTAAATATTACTTTTTTTAATTTACAGAGGAAAGAAATTTTTTTTAATAGTTCACGTAAACTAACTTTTTGAAGCAGAAGTAGCTGGTACAACTGACCCTGGCAGTAAGGAATGATCTGATGCTCGAGTATGAAAACACTGTAGAAAATATATACGGTCACCAGCAGTAACATAATGAGGATGAAATGATATTAGCACGGAAGTTGCAATTATCACACCAAATGGCCTCAGTGATCTGCAAAATCATAAGTAAATATTATACGGATATTAATCGTATCAGTATTGTTTTTAATACTATAATTTATTTTATTATTCTTATTTTTGACATTAATATTGTGAGTGTTTTAGTTAAAGAAAGTTATCAGAAATTTTTTAGCCAAATGAGAATAACCAAGAATAAATTTTTTAATTGTTATCACTTTATTCTTTTTTTCGCATCTAGCATTATAAAGCTATTAATTTTTCTATGCTTACTTTAATTATTATTTCTAAATTTAAAAACGTATATTTAAAAAAAATGTATTAAATTATTTTATTTTATTTTTTAAATATATCAATAAGTAAAAATAAGTAAAATAGATCAATAAGTAAATGTTGTGTGTAGTGTGAAAAAAATTTGCTTTAGAAATAAAATGTTGCTTCCCTGCTTGCATTTGTTTCAGAATTTTTGCAAAGTTTGCTTTTTTGGCAGAATTATAAAAAAGATTTATGCTTATTTATGCTTTTTTTGCATTTAATTACTCATCCACTGATTGATGAGTAATGCAAGATTTTGTGAAGAAGTCATGTTTAAAAAATGATTTTCCTTTAATTAAACATCATTTAATACTACTCTCTTCTAAACACTATCATTTTCTATCATTATTTACATACATTAATGTAATCCAAAAAGTAAAAATGCTTTAAATTGCTCAATTTTTATTCTGTTACACAATTTCCATTTTTCTATATATTATTAGTCATTCAAATAATTTATTTGCCATAAAAAATTCATAGCAAAAAGGATTGTGAAGTTTTGATGTCTCGCAAAAAGAAGAAAAAAAAATTTGCATCTTTAAATGCTTGATGCAAATTCAAGTGCTCACTGAAACATCAGTCTTAAAAAGTTAGAAAATGATAATAAAAATATTGCATAAATTGAAAATAGCCTTTTTTTTAAAAAATTATAAGTTTTACATTATTTGCAAAATAAAAATTTAATATTTTTAAAGTAATAAAGTTTTTTTTTGTTTTGATTAAAGTTTGTAAGCATCATAAATTCTTTTAATACTAATCATTAAAAATGCATAATATTGTCATACTTTTTTTTTGGTCTTCCACAAATTTTTGCTACAACCTTACTTTTTTTTCAATTATTTTTGTTTCTTTTTTTACACAAAACTTTTTGTGCAAATTTTATATTTTGAAAAGACTGTGATAATAATTTGCTTTATGCTTAATTTTTGATAATTATACGAGCAATTCTCTCAGTCTTTTAATAATATTAATTATATGAGTTCTTAGTTTGGAACAAAAGAGATAAATGTATAACATTTCTGATTGCAATATGCCATATAAATATGAAAATATGTAAAATTTGTCAGCTTATTGAATACAAATTTATATGAAAGACTTTGTAGTTAAAACCTAGCAAAGCTTTTATCCTCTTAACTACAAGAAGTGTGCAGGAAAATATCGAAGAAATGTACTTATGAATGATATTATTTTCTACTATAATAATTCGTTTCTTGCACATTCTAATCCTTTGTCTACTACAGACTAAACTTAAGCAGCTAATTGTTTGCTTTTATCAAGCCAAAGGTTTATTTTGAAAACAGTCATTATATTGGATGGTGTTAGTCGCTGAAGCGGAAGGAATGAAATGCTTTATGCAGCAAATATTAACTTCATTTTGAATTTTCAATTCAGTTATACCAATAATGTTAATCTCTAATATCAAATAAATTAATTATTAAATATGAAGCAAAAAAAAAAAGATATAACCCCGAATCTTACGCTTATCATTTTATGCTTATTACAGAATGTTTAGCAGAAAGAATTAAAAAGTTTAACGTAATCAAATGTGATGATGTATAAAAATCATGCAAGTAAAGTTGAAGAATGCAATTATTTTGGGCACTCTTTTTTTTGCAAATCTGTCGTAGAGAATATCAAGATTAATCATATTTATCTCAATTTTATTTTTTCTTTTAGAGTAATTCTTTTAAAATATTTTTTGAATACTGAACAAAAAATGCAATCTTATGACCAGTAGTAATATATTAATGACAATACTGAAGAATTTGTGCTAAATTTACAAATTTTGCGCATGTTTTTGTTGCGTAAACTTTACGTAAAAATTAAAAGGTACCTGTTTAAAACGAGAAGATACATTTTTGCATAAATTTGCTCTTCAATTTAAACTTTCCAATCTAGATAAACCAGTTCTAACATTTTTTTACTTTCAATAATGTTGAATCCTTTTTTAACTTTACTGTCATTTTTTTGCTTATGTTTTATTCACGAGAATGAAAAATAATGCCTTATGCATCCATGCAAAGACCTATTTATCATTAATTTGAATACTGATCAATTAAATACTATAAATTTGTTTTAAAAAAAATGCATGCAAAATTGTGCAGAAACTTTTTAGAAAAAATTAATATTATGCAAGTAAGGCTAATATAACTATTATAATTTATTACTTTCGATAACTAAAATGTATATTAGCTGGTTATTATAATTTTATTTTATGACAAGTGTAACTAATAGAAGCTGGACAGCACACAAAGTACATTTTAATTAAAAGGATACTTGAATATGCTTACAATTTAATTATGTCCTTCTAAGCATAGCTACTGACCACAATATCCTCTAAGTACATTGTAAAATTTAAATCTCATTTCCATTTCAAAAGATTGATAATTTTGTCGTATTGATTAAAAATTTTTTTTCGTAAGAAAAATATATTTAAAAACAAAACAAATACTAAATTAAATAAGTATATGAAATATGCATAAATGCATTTTTTAAATTTTATCATTTTTTGCTATTTTTTGATGTTCACTCACTTTTGTCCAATTTACATTACTTATTGGTATTACTGCGATGTATTTATCAGTTACTTTGCTATTATAAAATGCATAAAAGTGTTTTTTGAATAAAAATTTCTGAAAAGAATGATAACAGTTGTTGTTATAAAGCTGAACAGGAAATTAAAAACCGACCTAATTCTGCTTACTTGACAATCTTGATGAGGGATAAGTAATTCTATTTGATTATTTGTTACTAGCACTTGATAACAGAATCTGTTTGGTGCATGTCTAACATTGACATGTCCAACGAAAGTTGTTGTTGTTTTCCATTTTGCATAAATTGCATCAGCCGAGCAGCTGAAAATCAAAAAAAAAAAAAAAAAA
>UYYF01004729.1:0-29677 GCA_900618365.1 Thelazia callipaeda
ATTCAAAAATGAGATTAATTAGACTTTTTTAAGTCAAAATATTTTGTAAAGGTTTATTAAAATATATTATTGAAATGTAAATCAGTTTGACCCCAAATCTCTAATTCGGTTTGACCTCTAAGTCTCTCATATACATTCATCGTACTGAATATTGCAATTTCTTTACTGCACTTATCAGAAAGAATTTTTATTATAATAAAAAATTTTCTCTTACATTCGATTATAGAATAATAATTACTTAGAAACTAATTCTTTTTGCATTTTATTTCTGTGTATTTTTTAAGCAATTTCAATTTCATTTCGAATTGATGTCTTAAATAACACAATTCTTGTGGTGTAGGAGTATACTCTGTTTTTTCAGCTCTAATAAAAAACAAATTTTATGTACACAACGCTATAATTTATATAAATGATAGTATGCAGACAATTTTGGTAGTTTACTGTTAAATGTACAGAGTTATTCATTTTGTATAATAAAAATAGAACTTTTTGTAGTGCACAGCTATTTACTGTATAAAAATTAAAGTATGAACTCAATTGATATTTGCTTTAATCACAAAGTATGACATGAGTGAATTACTGCAAAGTCTCGATTACTTATTATATAAATTCAATAGTGCTAACAGTCAAAGTTTTAAGTTACTAACAGTTAACTGTTATACTTTGAATAAAACAAAACGCTACAAAGTAGTATTAATTATTTTTTGAAACTAAACTCTAAACTTTTCTTTCTCTACTATTCATTTTAATTTTCTTTTCCATTCTAAGCTAGTATGAAATTTGAATTAGTAGTTGTTTAGCTTTAATCTACTGTCTAAAACATCTTAATGAAGAATATCTGTGTACGTATGTATGACTTAAAGTTCAATTCAACAAATAATCCCTTATGTTTTTTTATTCTTTGCATAAATGTGAGATATAATTTTTAGGTTTTTGACCATAGGAAAATGGCTGAAAAAAAAGAATACAAATTCAAATGGGATGGAAAAGAAATTAGACATCGGTGAGTTTATTTTGCTTTTTTTCTGAAATATTAATATTATGGAGAATAGACCAAATTTATAGAGATAAATTAATGTCTTAGCTAGAAGTAAACTGACTGACATAAAACTAATATCTTAGCTAGAAGTAAACATACACGCAAATAAATATACAATAAAGTAATTTTAATAACAAAATACAAATTTGTGGAGTGCAAGAATTATTATTGTTTGGTTAAGGATAGTATACTTTCTATCTCCATAAATGCCAATGTTATTTTAATATTTTTCTTGCAATTAGCTATTATTACATCTCACTGATATAACTAACTATTTTCTGTATTACTGTAATTATACTTCAATTATGATCAATTTTTGCTTCATTAGTATTGTTAAAGCAATTGTCATCATTTTAAATTATAGATGGGAAGGTTTCGTGAAATTTGGCAATGCATCAGCAAGTGAAATGACAGGAAAAAACTTCGACAAGTGGTTAAAAGATGGCGGAATCATTGATAACAAGAATATTACCACTACAATGACCGGGATAGCTTTCTCTAAAATAACTGGGTCAATAATTCATCGTTTATTATGTGAGAAACAATCTGAGAACATTACCAGAAAATTTATTACATTTCAATTGAAATTATCTGCCTATATTTATTTATTTATATTAAAAATAACCAGTTTTAGTGTTAGTTTTTGAGACTAATGTGTAATTATTTACATGAACAAATATAAATCCATAAAAAATTTTTAATTTGGTATACTTAAACTCAAATAAGTACTAAAATTAATGCTCAAAATTATGAATTTTAATTAAAAATTTACAGCGGTCTTCACAAACCGTAAGAACTTTAAATGGAATTAAGCACAGGTTCCAGCTTGAATCCTAACAACAATTCCAAACCTCATGTTCATGCCCTAATTTGGGCAAGTAGCATTCTCGATGACAATTAGTAGTATCCAGTATTCACTGTAAAAACAGCAAAATAATATTTACGATAAATATATCATCTCTAGCTAGAAGAGCTTTTTATTGTGCCATTTGTGATAATACCAAAGTTTCTGCTCAATTTATCAGGGCATGGGGGATCACTTGATATGAAGTGTTTTATTTCGTGATGATTCAAAGTTACTATTTTGTATTAATATTTCTGCAACTTTAGCTCTAAAAAAAAAGCAAATTTCGCTGAGACAAAAGACATCTTGATAGCAGTTGCTGAAGACCGAGCACGGACTACTAAAAAAGATGCACAAGTTAGTTTAAAATCTCCGTACAACAATACTTCTTTTAAGACTTCATCGTATAAATTTAGCAATGATTAAAGTATAAATTCAATCTTACAGATTCACTAAAATAAAAATCATGAATTCAAAGATTGTTTCATACATTTAATCAGAATGCAGTTTTCAAAACTGCTACTGATTGGTGATTTGAACGTCTGCAACTATTTTAGGAGGAACTGGATGTAATCACTGAGAAGCTTTCAAAGCTAGAGGCACCAGCATTGAAAGGAGTTGCTAAAGCTTCGGCTGACGGTGTATACAATCGGCTAACAGATCATACAAAATATACAGGTTCCCATAAGGAACGCTTTGATGCTGATGGAAAAGGACGTGGAAAAATGGGGAGGGAAGATGTCGTCGAACAAACCGGTTATGTAGCAGCTTATAAAAACAAGGATACTTATGATAAAATGCATAAAAGTAACAACTGATCTCATGACTATAATCATTTAACGCCGACGTCTTAGAGTTTACTTGTTAAGGCAAGCTAGAATTACGTCAATACCAGATTTTCCATATAACTGCTAGATATCATAAATAAGAGTTGAAAAAGACACCATAAAAGATTACATGTTTCTGACACTGCTCCATCTCATTTCCAGTAAGTTAAGAGAAAACTCGAAAACGCCTTCAACAAGCAAATAATGTTCATATAGACGCTTACAAACACAACCATTCACATTCACGAACGCTACTCCATCGAACTAGCTTGGATGTTACGGAGAATTCTAGAGTGATCTTAACAAAGAAATCAAAAACTGCTCTACATTATCAATCACAAGATGTCTTATCAACTTTCGAGGCTGTCAAAAATACATATTAGAATGGCAACCCAAATAGAACTCTTCTTGCAGTATCTGTCAACTCTTCAATGTATAATTCCAGCTTCTCCTTTCATTGTATAATAAGTGCGATCACTATTATCAAAAACTTCCATGTAAAAATCATTATAGGATCTTCACCAGAAACCCGTAACTACCAATAAATGTATTCCAGAAAAGTTATAATTGTTTTTGATATTGTTTTATTCCCGACCCTGATGCATGTACATCTGCTTCAATGAGACAGAATCTCACTCTTTCTTTCCTAAATCTACATTTTAGCTTGTACTGTATGTATTTTCAATAAAGCCATGACTTACACATAACTTTAACTCGAATTACAAACTTATTAACAACATGTGTATTAAAAGTTTTGAGCAAAAATCTCTTCTTCATCAGTTGTTCTGTGATGGGTACGGTGCAAACATCATAGATATCAAAATTACTTAAAGTACTAAATAAAAAATAATACTGTTACCGTACTTGGAGCTATCTAATAATTTCAATTCCTATAGTAATCTGTACCAGAAATTATAAAGACCAGACTTGAAACACTATACTTATCAGCTTTTCCAGTAATTTTTAAGAAATTTGAATATAGGAGCTTAAAGTGTATGGGCGCCAACTATAACAGTATTTATCACCAATCAAAAACAAAGTACACAAAAATTTGTGCATCCAGATTAAGGACAAATTACTTATCGTCTCCCACCACCAACACCTTCCTCAGCTGCGTCACGAGCTTTTTTATCACGAGAACCTTTCAAACGTTTGTCTGCACGAAGACGACGTAAATGACAATATACCCCGAAGTTTCTCTCTTGTTCAGTGATTGCACGAGCCTTTTCATGACAAGAGACTCGTTTGATCGGTAAAATCGGTCCACGCAATTGTGTAGCTAACTTGAGTTCATCAGCCTGGAAATTCAGCTCCTTCATCAGAACTGTATTACGAACCGTAAAAAATATGTATGGAAATAAATGAATAGTGAAATACTTACAGTGCTGTCTCCCTTCCTCGGCGCACTCAGTTTTTTCGGGAATAATATTAGTTTCGACTTGTACTCCTTTAGACGCTTCACATTTAACTAAAACTTTAAGAAATTTGCGCAAAAACATAACTGCAGAACTTTAAAAATACAGTCTCAATACTTAAACGCCTTGCTTCTAAGTCCAAATTGAAAAAATAAACTAACTAACTACCAGAAACTGAAAGCAGCAGAGTGCAAGAATATCTGATAGAAACAAAAGTGCTACCTGCAAAGATTCCAACGACCGATTCGTACGTCGATAATCTACAGCAATACCAATTGTACGAGCATGTTTTTTGCTTATGCCCGCTGTTTTTAACTCTTCTAAAGTAAACCCCCGTCCTAATCGCACTTTTCTGTTATACCGAACCGAAGGACAGCGTACCGCAGGTCTCAATAAGCCAGCAACTGGACGAGGTGCTACCAATTTACCTTTCTTATACCGATTATGACGTCTGCGCTCTTTGCGAGCAGGTTGATTAAACCATGTACGCACTCGTCTTTGCCAATCCTTGTGGAAATGAGCATTTGGTATCATATTATTCCCTTTAGGTGCCATTTTATGTCTGAAAACACTACTTAATCAATAAAGCTATTTTAGCATTCAGCATTCTTTGTAGTATTATCTAAACTATAAGTTATGGCGATTTCATGATACGATGATGGAAGTGAATGGCAGATAAACCATAGTGCGATCAGTTGCGACAACAAACGTTATGGTAACGACAGTCAACGACGCCAAAACGGTGGAACTTGTAGTAATATGAGAGAACATTTCAGCATTCAAATAGATCAGTAATCTAATGGCTGGGAACGAGTTTCTAAAGAACTTTCCCCATCACAGGCGACTTCCAAGTAATGAAAAGAAGTAACAGACCACAAAGATGATGCTCATGCAATCCCTTGTTGCAGTTCCTCTAAAGCAACGAAGACGAAACAAGGGAAAAAAGTAAGGAATGATGACACGCATGACATTAGTAAAGCAAAAGAAAAGTTTATTGCAAAAAAAAGTTCGGAACCGAAAATAATGCTCTCAGGATATCACAAGTCCGAGAAGAAAGTGGAGCATCAATGGAGAAAAACCACGTCCGGAATCATAGTAGAAAATAATGGGAAGACAGATAAAGTTGTGAAAAGCTCCGTGAAGGGTTGGGAGAGCACTCTGCCAGTTTACCGGAATCAGGAACCAGGAACCAGGAACCAGTTGGATGGTTGCGAATGAAGTTATCATTGGAGGAATCGAGGTCCCGTAAAGCAGCTGGCCAGGTGAAGTGAAGTACTGGAGGTGGTTTACAATAAACCAGCATAAAATATTGTTTTTACCTTACACAACTAACTACTGACCTAATGTACAACTGGAAGTTTACGAACTCGTTGCTAAATGAACCACAAATACTATAGAATACACTAACCAACTATATTAATGTACAAAGTAACATAAAGCCACATGCAAATTATTACCAGCCTTCCAAACCCAAAATTAAGCTGCAATAGTCAGCATTTTAGCAACAACTAAACTTCGCACATTCATATTGCATTTCCCTAACTAAACTTCGCATTCAATTGGTTGGTTTTCTTGTGTCCTGTCTGTCTTGCAGACGCTTTATAACAAGGAGGAGGGTGACAGTTTTTTGCTTTGCGGTATAGAACAAAAAACTTTGTAATCTTACAGTTGATATTATTTTTGTATCAGAAATTATCTTGTTGATAACACACTTAAGTGAATGCTGTGCTACAATTAATATTTACATTATAGTGTTATAAATCGATATTTAGATCCTTACTAATTGTAAATAATATGTCAACGAAACATTTACGACGGTTTTTGCTAGAAAAGACAGCCGATGAAGGGAAGACTATCAAAAAAGAAGCCATTAGCAGAGAATGCGAGCAAAGCTCTGATGATGAAGATGTATCAAAAGCTTTCATCTGCAATAGGTTTGTTTTATTTACAACTGTTATATTATTCATAGTCGTCTTACGAACTAACAAATTAATTGCTCTTTTGCAGTTCAAAAGACAGTAATTTCAAAAGTGCTGTTACCATTTGTCAGTTTATTAAGGTTGCCACGTATGAAATTTAGTTTTTAGTTAAGTGGTGATCCACCATTCATAAACTAAATTTGATTATTCAATCCTCAGTGCTCCATTGAAATCACTGGTTTTTGTGATGAATTGCAACTATGTTACTCTGTCTGCACTCAGTTGTGTAAAATATGATTCGCTTATTTCAAGTCAAATAATAACATCAAAAATCAGTTTTAATAAAGAAACTAATAATCTTTGTAAGTTTTTAAGTTCAATTTTTCGAAAATATAATCGATAGGCTATGAACTACCATTGAATAATTTGTTTTGTAGATATGAATTCTTGGAGGAATTGAGAGAAGGGCAAGATGAAACTAGCGGGAAAGTAAAGGAGGCAAGAATGGATGAGGGATCAGAAAATAAAGCTGTAAAGAAAAGGAAGAAAGGAAAGAAAAAAAGCTCAAGTACAACTGCAGTAAATCGCATGAAAATACTGAATAATTTCCCATTACAAAATACTGTGTCAAAGCTTAGTAGTAATAAGCTTTTCGAAAGGGACTTATTTAAGGTTTGTTTCATTAATGAAGAAATAATTAAGATACGAATCTTAATCAGTAGTGCAATGTTACTCTTGTTTCGAGTTTAAAGAATTGTAAATGAAGTTACTGAAAAAGGATTTTACGCTGTAAAAAAAATTATTCATGATAGCAATCAGATTTGAATATGCAGCAGTGCAAGTAGAAAACTTGAATTTCACTATAAGATTTCAAGTGTAAGAATTTTCTATGTGAAATTATAATTTACACAAACATTGTGTTGAAAGTAGAGTCAGTAATTTTGACATGTATCTCAGATAAATGGCAGAAAACTAGATGTAGAGAATGAATTACGCTCTATTTTGGGTCGGAAAAACACGCATGTGACTCAAAGGCGTCGAGTAGTTTTTGGTAAAATAGTAAAACGGAAGGAAACATGGCCAGAGATAAAGAATGTTGGTACGAATTTTTTTGTATAGTATAGAAGTCTTTCAAGTCGTATCAATTTCCACTTTTAGAGAGTTAGCGAGTAACATTCTTTCTTTATCGCGTAATATTTCCCTCTCTTCATTTATTAAAAATATAACTCTTAACCAGTAGAATAAGATGCATTGAATTCTATTTTCAGATGTCTAATAATATGAATAATTTGTTTTGAAATTCGAGCATTTGTTCAAAACAGAACTATTTTTAACTCATGTTTTGATTTTAGTTTTGTTGATAGTAATTTAGTAACTTATAATTAAGGCCTGTCAATGGAATTGGAGCGCACAGAAGGAAATATACTTTGGTTCAGATTTTCGCATCATGCAAATTATCGTGAGGTGCAGCAAAATTTTTGGATGGCTTCTGACTCCTCAGACCACCAGTCTTTATCGGTTTGTTTTCGCAGATACTCTAAAAGCTATCCTTAGAAGCATATGGAACAAAAACTCTTGACTGTGCTCATTTTAACGATCTGTATTTCAAACAAAATTGCATCAACTACCATTACTTAGTAATATTATTATTATGAGCACGGTCAACTTAGTAATATCATTACTACTATCATTACTTAGTAATATCATTACTAAGTAATGATAGTTGATGCAATTTGGTGTGAATAATTATCACATATTTACTTTAATAATAATGTTATTGCACTATTCGCAACCAAATTCTCCACATTTTGGGTACAATACTTTTTTGATCAAGTTTTGGAGTTTTAAAAAAAGGCTTTTCCAGGACATTTTGGCGCAATATCCATATCACTTAGACACTTTGATTGTCATGTCCGAACATTTTCGACAACAAGAAGATTATCAGTTGTCGCGTGATTTGATTGGTAAAAATTCTTTTAGCATCTTTTCCATTATTACGTTAAATCTATTTATGTACGATAAATTGCTTTTGTCCATAACTTTTATTAAGGCATTTTCAAAGCTGTTGCAACTATTTATCATAAATTTATATGTAGTATGGATTTGCAATAAAAAATGATTGCATCAAAACTTAAGAGTAATAAGCTTTTCGAAATAGACTTATTTAAAGTTTGCTTCATTAATGATGGCATAATTAAGATACTAGCCTTAACCAGTAGTACAGTGTCACTCTTGTTTGAATTTTAAAGAAGATTATGAATGAAGTGATTGTTAGGAGATTTATTGCTCAAGAAAAATTATGATAGCAAACGAGATTTGAACATAGAAGGGAAACATAGAAAATTGAACATTCATTATAAGATCATTATACTATAGAATTTTAAAAGGAGTACAAGACGGAAACATTTTATTATAATTTTTTATGCAGTAATTATTACAGTTTCTCTACTTTCCACCCATATGTCACATATAAATTTTTTTTTAAATTATAGAACGTGGTTTATTTTGTTGCGAAACTGCGTTTGCCCCACGATTCCAGTTATGCAATTTTGATCATCGTATCAATTATTCCGATGCTGAAAATCGAGCATTTTATTTGTTACTTCATCAGCACATGCGAAATCTTCTTGATCGCCGCTGTTTCAAAACGGCTCTTGAAGTTGCAAAATTAATTTATCGTTTGGATCCAGTTTCAGATCCTCTCGCCATATTGCTTATCATTGACATGATCGCCATAAAAGCGAAGGAATATGAATATTTAATTCAGCTTTACAATACATTAGTGGTAACAATTTGTAATTAATTAATCATCGCTATTAAACTTGTGACATTTTAAAGACTATTTTGAAAACAAATTTCTTCGTAAGATCCTTTGTCCTATTTGCTATCATTTATTGCTTCTTTCGTGCAGTATATTTCAACGCAGGTTCTTGATTTATTCTAACAATGGGGTCGTAAGTTGTCTTCCTTAATTAGTTTTAGTGCAGCTATAGATTGAAAACTTCGAAAATAAAAATGCTAGCAAAAAAAAGTTTTTGCTATTACCTGGGAATAATATTGCATAGCAGTGTGGAAATTGAATGAAGATTGCAGGTTCCAAGAAACTTGGATAAACTTCCAAATTTTGCCTATTCTGTACCGCTTGCTCATTTTCTGCTTTTCTGCGAAACTGAAGATGTCAAAGAAAAGGAAATTGCAGATACTATGGTGAGGTACACAGAATTGCAGTGTGGTTTCAAATATCGAAAGTTAAAAGGCTAATTTAATGTAATACGTATGTTTTCTGAAGAAATGATGCAATCAGAACAGTTTCTTGATTACTAAACTTCTGGATTTTGGATTTTAGATTTCTTCTGCTATCGTACATTTTCCTACTGTTGTTATGAAAATTTTGGATGCACTAAATGTTCAACCCGATTCTGACTTGGAAAACAATTCACACATGAATATGTTAGGCTATCACAGGTTAGTTATTGATTTTTATGCAAAGAATTTTTTAACTTTAATTTTTGACATGTGTTGGCATTTGTGTAATTTTTCATGTTTAATGAAATTTAAAAATGTTTCATTTAATATTCTCAGACAAATAAGTAATTATTCAAGTGTGATAAAAAAAAGAGTTGCAGAAGCACCACTTTAGGATCGTAATTTCAAAATTTTAGGGAAAGTGAAGGAATAAAAACACTCACAGTTCTATACACAAAACTGTCATCATCGATTTGGTTAGAAAATACGTCGATAATACCGTGGCTAGAAACAGCCACTAGATCCTTTCTGTCATCATTCAACCGTTTTACGAATGAGTTCAAGGAATGGCAACATTTGTATGCATTTTAGATTTTGAAAGCATTTAAAAAAGTTTTACAATAATTGTATACTCTTTATGATGATAGCGATAGTAAGATTGTCCTATTTCTTACTCAAGAGTTAAAGAATAAGATATTTCATTGTCAGCTCTATTATAATCAAGAAATGTATTCCGATCATAATGAATCCTTGTAGAAAGGATAGTTAAATATACATAATTAACCATTAGATAATATTGCTGTGGGACTGCAAATTGAATTTGGCAGATTTATATAAGTGTAGCAAAACTATTTTTAATTTTTGAAAGCGAAAAAGATTATTGATGTTTCATTTTTACTATTCATGAAGTTAAAAAAAATTTGTTTAAAACTTAAGTAAAATCGATAATTTTTAATGGTTCTATTAGACTATCACTAATATCTTTATAAAAAATTTAGAAAGCAATAAATTAAGTAGAAAATTAAAAGATTTTATTTCATAAAAAAAGATGAAAAACCTGAGGCATCACTTCTTTCATCATTCTAAAAAAGTAACTTAAACTCTATAAATGTCAGTCTTGATGGGGTAGATTTTTTTTGTAAGTAAGAATCTGTTAAACTACATTTTTGAAATTTGGTTTATCAATTGTGTAGGATGACAATATAAAAAAAAGCTAAGTCTTCACGTTTGCTTTTGGCTGTAGAAAATAAACATTAGAAAAAACTATATGATGAGTTGAAATATGGATAAAGGAATTCGTTTTTATTCTCGCAAAAGATAACGTGTGTTATTTATTTTTTTTTTATTTCATAAATTTGACCTCAGTGGCTATGATGATACAGTAACTAAAACAAATATGTCCATTAATGTTTATATTTAAAGTATTGAGCAGGATAAATCCGCTTGTTACATTCAAAACAATTGCGATGTATCGGTGAGCATATCTTTTAGGAGAAAAATATATTATGTTGGAATACCTCTAAATATTCAGCGACATGCGTACTTGTGGGAAGTAATTGGAAACCAGAGATGGGCTATAACAAATCCTGCTCCACCACGCGATGGAAATATGCGTTATTCGAGACTTAGAAATGAACAAAGATCAGATTCTTTTCTCTCAGGATTATTAACTTCCATCTGGTCTCATCAGAGTGGGGTAAGTGTCGGCTTGATTAACTCATAAATAAAAAGTAATGATGACATTGCACACAGATAGAGTATTACAGAGATGGTGAGAGCAAATCTAAAAATGGATGTGGATAAAACTACTATTTTTATTTATGCTGTCTTGCCATAATAATAACGATTTTAATCCTTTTTTAAAGGCATAGATAATAAAATAGAAAAAATTAGTAAAACATTAAGCTTCTTTGAATTGTGTTAGCTAAATTCTGTTTTCTATTCAAAAAGGTTTTATCACGATGCATCATTATTGAAATTTTATTCCATATTAAAATAAAAATAAGTAGAAAGAAATCTTCGAAAGCCCTGGTTCGCATGAGAACTTTTCCAAAGCGAAATAAATAGAAGTATTTCTTTTTTTTTAAAAACCATAAATTACTGAATATTGTGCAAGTCATGAAAATCTTTAAAAATATCTTTCCTAGTTATTATCTTTTTGTTTTTGTGTTCATCTCACCAGTTAATTTTTCGACTTCAGTATGTGCAGCTGAAACTGTCCACGACTTATTTAAAAATTTCAAATACGACAATTTATCTCTCTTTATTAACATATAGAACTAGTAAAAGATCGAGCATACTTTGATAAATTAACACCTGGTTGTTCATTGAAAACAATTGTATAAGCATTCCTATTTCCTTGCGACCCGTGTTTGTCATCTGAAGAGAGTTCTTTAATTGTAAAAATTCTCCTAAACATATATTTTTGGGCAAATTAGCACAGAATAGTTTGATTTAAGATCACTGTTTAGGAAAGTAAGGAGCCGAAAGCTGCAACACATCATTTAGGAAAAAGTTTATTGAGACTATATAGTTTTTTCTGTGGATTAAAATATGAGTAAGAAATGGCAAATTTATGAGTTATTTCGCTAAACGTTCATTTTCTGAGCTCTTTGTAGTGGCATTTACTATTTCGAAGTTTTTGTGTGTATTCATCAACGTTTTTTTGTTGTTTTGCATTTTATATTATTCACATGCGTTGTTTTTTTCCCCTTCTTCTGTTATAAGAAGTTTTACAAAAATAATCATAAAATGAATAAGTTATCAAAGAATTGAAGTGAATGCAAAATAAATGAATTACACGTAAGAGAGAGTAAATACCGAAATGCTTTATTGCTTTTTATTGATATGTACTAGATATTAATAAAGGATTTTGAAAATAAATGTACGTAGTTCTTGTAAATCACTGCCAAAATGTTATTCATATTTTAACCATAGAAAGGGTTCTTTAGTTGCAGTTTTAAGTATGAGGTATAAAAGTAGTTGAATAAAGCAAAAGAAATATTGATAAAGCATGAAGGAACATACCAACCACAACCACCCTTCTTGAATTGAACATCTTGTAGGTACTGAAGTGGTGGAAAATACTGCAATACCTTGCTTTGCAAGATATGAAAAGTGGGGAGAGAGATTTTTTGAGTGCAGCCACCTTGTAAATTCGTTGCACTCTTCCTTATAATTGTGTGCTTTCATCGTCTCAGTAAATAACGTATTTATCATCAGTGCTTGGGCTTATTTGAAAATTAGAAAAAAATTATTCATGCTGCAATTTTCTTTCAGGTTGGACAGGTCAATAGAAACTTGGAAGAAGTGATAGAAGTTTTGCGAGGAATGTTCGTCAATTGGAGTTTTATAGAGCGTGATGTCTTTCGAGAACGTATTCAGAGAGTCGCACGTGCCGGTAGAGAATTTGTTGAAGAGGCAGGCCGATATTATTCTTCTACTGATGATGAAGATGATGGTCATGACAGCGAAGCTGGTCCAGCTTATATGTAGTAAATATTGCGAATCTACATATCAGATAGAAAAAAATTCTTTGTAGAAAAATTGCTGCCTTAGTTAGATACTCCATCAAGTTGAAATCGAGTTTTCTTGTGCCTTCAAGTATTGGAGACTTTGTCTATGGTAGGGTATTGTACATAATATTGAATACTGAGCAAAATGTAATAAAAAATATTATCCATATCCAAAAAATTGACTTTGGCGATATTTAGTTACTTGAAGGCTACTATTTTCAGATATTTTGAAACTAAAAATTTAAGATATTTCACCAAACAGTTAGATAACTGCTTTTTTCTTCGAGGTCTTGTGTATTAGTCACTACAAATTATTCATTGAGAATTGATTAAGAACTGTACAGTATAGATTATCGTTTTTTAAAAGCAAGAAAGGGTGATTCGACTGAAGTCTTTGTGTTTGTTTACAGTAATCTCTTAAAGTGAGTCAATGTTAAAAGTTAGTTATTCCATATAATTTTAACTTTTCGATGGCTTAACTGTCAATATTTTACTATTAACACCTCAGTAATATCCGATGCATGTTTTTTGCCAGTCCACTGGAGATTATTCACAACTCTCTTGATGATAAAAAAGTACATTATATTTTAATTGACTAAAACCCACTTTCTTTTGATCGACTAAAACCCATTTGTTTTGTCCTTTTCACCAGGGGAAAAGAAATTTCTAAAAATGAAATTAAATTGTAAAAACTGGAGAATGGTGGCAAAATGGAAATTATTATTTTCAGTTGTCAAGATCATGTAATACAAGTTCATTCAGTCAGTCAGTCAGTTGTGTCTTGTTTGCTTTCTTTTCATTTGGAAGAATATACAAATTGCGGTAATTTTAAGTTCTGCGTAGAAATCACTTTCTTCTTTCTCTTGTTGAACATCACATACTCAACCCAGGGATAGAGTATTTATCAAGAAACAATTCGTTTTTTTCTGGATTAATCTTTTAAGTAAACAAGGTATATATTTAACTTGCAGCAGAGACTGGACTTTTTAATTTTATTTAGGAAGCCTGAGTAATTAGGTTTGCAAGGATTGTTAATTCTCTGATTGGGGTATGTTTGTATGTAGTCTAATTTTATCTTTAGTGCATTATTTTTTCTTACATAGCTTTATTTTGATTTGTGCGTTGTTTTGAGTGCAGGGGCATGGTAGCTTTTGCGAAAAGTTGCACATTGATAGGCAGTCATCATTAGATTTGCGCAGTTGAAGATTTTGTTTTTTTTTCCTTTTTTAAAGTTTATTTTTCAAATGTTCTGGTACTTTGGGTGATTTGACTTACTATACATTAGGTATTGTATAATAGAGGAATTTTAGTAGCTGTATAAATTTAATAGTCATTTACTAGACATTTTTCATTTGCAAGTATTTATTTTGTGGAAAGGTTAACTTTATGAATGAAAAAAATTAATGTCATCTATGTAAGCAATTTATGGTTAATTCGCTAATTACTGCCTTATTTGTGAAAGGGAGCCTTTATTTATTGCAAAGAATTGTTAGTGTGTGACGTTTGTGAGATGTAATTTATTTATTAGTTCCCTGTTAAGTAAACGAAAGTTTTTTGCAGTATGAAGTGCACTTCTGTCAACAATTTAAGAATTGACATTTTGTATCAAATTTTAAACAACGGATAGCAGTAAAGCTTGTGCATATATTTTCTGGAAAAGAATTAATTTTGCTTCTCATCATGTTGCTACACTAGTTTTATGGGTTTTTGGAAGATGGTAACAGATTTTTTAAAACTCATTTTCATTCTTTTTTGTACCTTATTGCTTTTTGTTGCTTGCTTAATTTAAATTACTCCACATTGTATCACATAACTATATAGTTTTCTATCAAACTGTGGTGTCTTTAGCAAACATTTTTCTTGTTTAAGCTAATTTTTTCGAGATCTTTTGTTTCAGTAAACAAATTGACATTCTCTCTAGTCCTTTTCTCCTTTGTCACTTTCATTTCAAAAATGTGCCATGAAAATTTTGTGCACAAATATGATACTGAATTGGAATAATATGTAAAGCTTTTCGGTCAGTAATGAACGTATGCAGCAGATGTCTATGAAAGAGTTAGTAATTACTGATTTACTAGTTGAACAAATTGATTTGTCGATATTCAGAAAATAAAGGTAATTGATTGCTTTGCTTAAAAACTTCTTTAACTGTTGTTATGCAGTTTTCGCATATTTGTGTTCACTCAGTTAGAAATGAATTATATTCTCACTTCTATTTCCCGTATATAGGAGAAATATTAGGCTGCTGAATAGTGTCCAGTACTAACACCGGTACACGTTATGTTCATTTTCTATTTCTGCTGTTCTCTATGCTGTAGCACTATGTAGATGCAGTATTCTCTTTTTTTGCTCGAATTGCTTACCATAATCTAAATCTTTCACTTTTTATGATAAGACAATTCTAAGTAGTTTTTTTGTTCAATCTCATTAATAAGTTGTGAGTTATTTATTCTACAACAGCTCATGAGATGGTAATTGCTGAAGTATTTAGTGAAAACTGCAGCAGTACATTCTATTTGGAATGTTTTTCATGTTGATGAGTAGTAAGTGCTTTCATGGTAAAATTTACAATAACTCACAATCCAATTCACTTTCTAATGTTATATTAGTCACAAAGCGTGTCATTTTTAATATAAGCTTAATATCTACTGTCCAGTCTACGTGGTATTACAATCATTTGTAATACTGTACCGGCTCGGACCTAAGCAGCTGTATCTTTCGAAGCTGACATTTGCTTTTTGAGTAGTGGATTAGTCCACATATGGTTTGTAAGTGTCGTTTCTTCATATGAAATTATATCTGTATTACTCGGTTTTCGTTTGATTCATTGTGATTTCTATTTTAATATTGGTAGTTAATAAAGAAGTATTATTGTTATTTAAGTAAAAAATGCTGCATTTGATCGGTCTTCTTGGTACTGAATTTAGCTGATGTATCACAAAATGCGGATGCATTCATGGTAGAAATAAATAGTGATAATCATATGGAGTATGTTTGAAGTTATATTAATTTACACCTTACAGAAATCACTACTAGAGACGTTGGTTACATCAATTGAAGGACAAAAGCATATATAAGGTCTGTCAGTTCCTCTGTAAAGTGGTCTTTTTTTCAGATGTAACTGACTGATGTTACTAGTACAGCAAGTTTAAATTATAGTTGAAGTTTTTTAAAATATCAGTATATTTGGATTTTGTTCACATTTTTGTAGTTCGGCGAAATTTTGATGCAGATTTACCAACATGGTAAAAGAAGAAATCCTCCCAGCGGGTGAAGAAATTCTTACTATTCTGGCATGCAATGAAAATGGTATAAGTAATGAAGATCTTCTGAATGAAACTCCAAAAATGGATGTGAAAGAACGTGGTGAAGCAGTTAACCATTTGCTGTCATCTGGAAAGATCGAAATATTGCCAAGTCAAATATCAGGCTCGTTTATTTTGCGCTTACGCAAAGGTACACAAATTGCTGATGCTACAAACGAAGAACAACTGGTTAGTTTCACCTATTTCAAAGTAGTTACAAAAGAATCCAATTTTGACATATGCCTATAACTGATTGTAAATGTGTTGATTTTTACATTCTTTTGAAATAGCAGCTATCGCTGTTTTTTTATTTTTAACATTAGAATTTTATTCTTCCTGTTTTAAAAAAATTATCGATCACTTTTATTCTTGTTTTGCATATAAACACATTTATCTTTGTAGATTTATTCACTGATAGAAGAATCTGGCAAAAAAGGTATTTGGATACGCGACATTCGTGACCGGACTGGTTTGTCACAAGCGCAAATGCGCAAGGCCTTAAAGGCGTTAGAACAACGCAAACTTGTCAAATCGATTAAGGTTTTTTTTAGTTTTTAGCAAAAATAATTGAAAATAACCCATGTTTTTTGTTGAATCTATGAAATCTATAATTTCTCAAAGAATGTTATTCAATATCCGCTTCATTTTGACAGACTTACTAATACAATAATTAGACTTACTTGTCTAACTTTTCTACCAGGAAAAGATCTATTCTTCATTTGTTTAAATTTTTATCATGCTTAAGAATTAAACAGTTTCACGCTGTGGACAACAAAACGTGTGAATCTTAACTTTTTTTGAATACTATCACTGTTAATGAAATGAGTATCTATATTTAGGCAGTAGGTACAACAAAAAAGTGCTATATGGTGTATGGCGTTGAAGCAGATGAATCATTAACAGGTGGAACATTTTATTCTGATCAACAACTTGATTCTCAGTTTGTTGAAACTATAGCGCATATTTGTGTTGCAATGTTGCAGGTTAATGTTGTCACATCTTTCTTTAAAATACTTGAAAAATTAGAAAAATAAGTAAGCAATGAAATCTAAAATTTCCTATTGTATATTTTTGTTATTGGAGTAAATGCTTATTTCAAATAATGTATTTGAAGGCTGTTGACAATTATTCGAAGTAACTAAAATAAGAAATTATTTGGATTATTGTGAATTTTGAGCTCGTTTTCCGAATTGAATTATTAATATCATCAGATTTTTTATGTTTACACATTTTTCATTTCGTTGGCATCATGAAAATATGAATTGTCAGATTGGATTTGTGCTGTATGTTAAACTTTGGAATTATGCTATGTGTTGTATGGGATTGTTTCATTTTTTTCGTTTTAACACATTTTCTTTTTGCACGTTCAATATAAAATAGTTGGCCAGTAAAAGCTGAAAGCATAAAACTATTACTAATTTAAATCATCTATTTTATGGTAATTAGCAATAATAACGTAATCGTTTGTTTTTAGAGTAAGCGAAAATCGTCGGAAGAAAATCACCAAAACGATCCAGTAGCTGCTCGAGAGTTTTCTTACGTTCGTTCTACCGACATAACGCAGTTTATTCGTAGTAAAGGCGTTTGTCGAGTACAATTAACTATACAAGACATAGAAAAAATTTTATCACTAGCATTATTGGATGGTTCGATTGAACGGCGTGCAGACGGTATGTATCGTGCTTTAGTACCAAATATCACTCGATGTTCTGTTGCCTTTTGTCCTTGCATTCATTGTCCTGTTGCGGCTGATTGCAAGCCAGGTCATATAATATCTCCTCAGAATTGTGAATATTTTACATCTTGGTTACAGTGGTAGCAGTTGTAGTTTGCTAAGTTATTAATTTCTCTCTTAAAATTGTTTCGTTGATTAATGTTTGGATGGTTACATCATTCTATTCTAAATTGATTTCCTTTCCATTTATATTTATACTTATGTTTTGGTTCTTCCACTGCTCACTTGTTACCTTTTGCATCTTATTTTAAAAGCAATTCTTTTGAGGAACAAATTTGAGAATGTTTCCATTTGAAACTAGATAAGTGACGCACTGAACAGAGCAATGAGATTAATGTAGGAGTAATTTAGGAAAAAATTTAGTTCAGTTTTTTCTTGATCAGTGTCATATAAGTTTATGCACCCCAGTGAAATTTTATCAAATTGTGCCACTTGCATTGCGCATAGAACACATTTGTACATTCAGATTACGTGCCTTTAGTGAATGCCAAATTGCAATTATGTAAACAAGGTACTAAAGTTTATATTTAATTTAGTGTGTATGAAATGCTTAATAAAGACATTAACTGAAACTTTCGAATTGCAAAACCTTTTCCGATTCTTCGACAGTGTTTTCATTTTAAGTAGTTTTGTATTCATGTTTATTATTCCACTACTAGAATGTAATACATCTGTTGTTTTATAATACAGTTTCTTTTACTTCATATCTCTATAAATTAAAACAACTTCTGTTTTAATACCATATTACATACATAATTTGTTTTAGTTGGAGATTTCTTTAATACAAGTCCATTTAATGTGTAAGTTTTAAAATTATTCTGTAAGCATAGATCTAACTCTAATTTGAAGTTGAATTGTACCCATAAATTAAACTATTCAATCAATAAAATTACTTATTTTAGTTATGGTTAAATAGCTTTTATTATATGAGAAAAAATGTGAAAGTGTACGGCGAATGAGCATTAATGAATATTGTGCTCTGCTTCTTCTTCACGCTAATACCTGTGATTTATTTCATTTGCAGTTTTGCTTAAGCAAACTTAGCCAGCTACCATCTCATTACACTAATTATTCTTTACGCAAGAAAAAAATTTGAACAATGCGAAATTGTTATTCTTTACAGCCACAATTTTATCGTTTGCAAGTCTTTTTTGTTATTTGTTAATTTATATTAACAGTATAGCATTCACTGAAGTAAGAAATGTTAATGGGACATATTTGCATAGAAATGAACTGTTAGTATTTTAGCAGTCTTATTTCCTTAGAAATGTTTAGATGATCTACTTAGATGTATATTACACTAAACATCATTTAAAACGGTAACGCACTACTGTAAAGTAAGATAATTAATTATTCTTGACATAGTTATCTACCTGTTCTTCATCGCTTTTATCAGCGTTAAGAAATGAATATTTGAAGGTCATTGTATTGAGACTCTAAGCTTTAATTTGTAATATTCTGTTCAAGACACACAAAAGTATTTGAATTCGCCTAAATTATTTGAGCATGTGCAGATTTATTCAAAACAAATAAAAGGTAAAGGTATTTATTTCATTGAAGTACATGGGAAAAGGCGATTCATATTAAAAAAAAGTAATGGTAACATAAAAAAAAATGCCATTCATCATTTATGCACTATTTCTAGTAGACAAGGGGCAGAGGGCAAGACAAGAACTTTGCTGCGAATTTGTCTACAGAAATAAAAATGAAGTAATTGCTGCAATAGTTTTAAAGTTTACTTTATGAAAAAAGAGTTCAAAAGTTAACCATTGGTTTTTAGAGGTTTTTCGTAGTACTTTTTAGCTATTGCGATCGCGTATTTAAATGCAAAAATTTGTAATATTCATGAAAGCAAAGATGGAATAAAAAAAGTAGTAAAAGTAGCAGCAAATTTATTTTGCTTAAGTTTTCTTCCTTCTTTGAATACTGGTATTGCAAATGAAGTAACTAAAAATATTACAAAGTAACAGCTGATAACTAGATAGGTAAGTAAGTAGATATGTAATATACATGTGCTAGTAGTATAATGTGTTTAATATCATTTGTATAGTGTAAATTTTCAATTAACATTTATTTATCTCCTCAATACTTGAGCATATTCATCCATCTATCTATATGTATAGAATTAATTGGTAAAGATGGCATAGAATAGAATAGAATAGAATAGAAAAGGATAAGATAGGATAGGATAGGATAGAGAGGTTAATGTTAAGGTAGTTGAAGGTAAACAAGAGTAGATGATCTTAAACTGAGTAAGAGTATAGGAAGATTTGATAGTTGGAGCTTAAGCTCTTCTACCTCTCCTCGACAGGAATTGCAATGCTACTGCTTCTTGCCTCTTTTTAACATCTTCACATTGCTACCAAAAAGTATTGCGGTCATTTTCTCCTTCTGTACATCACATTCAAATGTGTGTCTCTCTGAACAGGTGGTGCACGCATACACACAAGACATACATATAAGTGCACCCTCTTATTCTTACTACGAAATAAAGTTGCAAAAAAAGGAGCGAAATAAGAAGTATGCTATTTTCCGGTGGATCCTCGGCAGCTAAGGTCAAAAAGGACGAGAAGAAAGAGAAAAAACTCGAGAAAGGTATTTCAGTCAAGTTATTTGCTTTTTTATCTACTAAATATTATCCTTACAAGCAACTGATCTCTTGAACTATCTGCACTGAATTTCGTGTCATGACCTACTGCTTCTGTACTGTCTCGCTCACTCATTCATGTCATGACCTATTCCTTCTGTACTGCCCTGCTCACTCACTCACTCACTCACTTACTCACTCACTTACTCACTCACTCATTCACTCATTCACTCACTCACTCACTCACTCACCCACTCAGTCATTCACTCATTATTACATTCTCTTACATCATTTATTCTTTTGTTTGAATTTCCTATCAGAAAAAAAAAGTAAAAAATTGTAATGTTAAAGTAAAATTCACATCTTCATTCGATTATTATTATGCATCTTATAAACTACTGCTCCCATAAATTTATTATATTAGTTATTGATTGCTTCAATCAATCGATCAATCAATCAGTTAGTGAGTCAGTTAGTAACTATTACAAATACTATTTGAATGCACATTAATCGACGGACAGTACAGAAGATCTGTATATGCAAAAAATCGAAATCAAATCAATACATATTTGTATCAAAAAGTGTTGTAAAAGAATCATGAATATTTTAATTGGTAAAATGTACACATATAGATTTATCATTAGAAGAAACAAGCCACTGATCATTGATTACCAATTTGTGACTAGTGATCAACGTTTTTTTTGTTCTTGTCATGGAGTAGAAAAGGAATTTAAATGAATTCAAAATATAAAACTATGCTTCTGAAGAATCGTTCAGAGTGTGCGCTGAACAAATGCCAGGCACTCATTCACTCAGTCGCTTCATATTCTCATCTTCATTCCGCAACAAATGATTGAGTGAGGGAGTGAGCAAGCATTCAGTTCGGTGCATAACTTTCTTTGTACAGTTATGTCACATATTTTTGTATAATACCAAACATGACAGAAGTTCGCCACTCGATGAGATTACAGAATATCAGTTTTAGAAATATTCTCAAGCATGCTATGAAAGCATAACCTTTTCGATTTTTGAATAATAATAAAGAATTTAGATTTTCAAACTTGGCACAGACCAAATTGTTTTGTGGACAACATATTCAGTGAATTCACTTCGTCTACAATTTGTTATCTAAAAAACATTTATCTCTTCACATGTAACATTAATTTTAGTGTACTACTTAGCACATAATTAATTAGTATGGTGTGGCAGTTATTTACAGGAGTAATTACTGCTTAGCTAGTGATAATGGCATTGGGAGTACTGTAAAGGATAATGACAGTAGTTTTATAAGCACAGTTTTTTTAGTCATCTCACCTTATAATAATATTAGTCAGTATTAATCATTATTATCGAATATTTTGAAAGCTGCCTTATGAGGAATCCTAAAAAATTATCTATTCTTCAAGAATATTATAACATTCTTTCAGTCGTTTGAACTTTAAGGAACAGATCTTGCCTCTGTTCTTGCTAAAAATTGTTTTGTGCTAAATTATTATTGTAACTTACCTATTATATTGTAACTTCTACAATGGCCAAACCATATTTTAACTTTGAGTTATTTTTTTTGTATTTAACACAAAACAATTTTAAATGCCCATAATACATTTTATTCTATTCATATTCTTACAAACACTTGAAATACATCTATAATTGATCTGAAAAAGTAGAAGCTTGATCACAGAGACACTGAACTTTATCTTTTACACAGACAATTATTTTTGCTTCTATTGTTTATTTATTCAGCACATTAATATACATAATTATTTGAACCAATATATTAAAAAAACCAATATATAAAAAAAATTATTATTTTAAATTCACGCAACTTAATTTAAAAATTATTTTTTAATTCTTCAGAACAAAACATAACTTCAACAAATCAAAAAATTCAGTTTCAACTTTTATGCTAGAATTGTAAGTATTTAGCAAACTTATTTGGTGTTTGTCCAATTCTTTATGAATATGAGACTTTCAAAAGTTTTAGATGACCGCTACGAAATTCAAGAAGCTGTCTTCTTGCGCTGGGCTGATTCTTTTTCACCTGGAACGGTGAAAGATTTGTCAGATGTTGTTGATCCAAAATTTCTTTTCCTTTTCGCGAAACTTATCGTCGGCGAAACACTTGTAATTACTTAGATACTTGTATAATATAAAACTAATATCCATAATTAAAATGCTATTACAAGTATTGTTTTAAAATTCTGGGAACAAAAAGACTGAAAAGTACAAAAAATTGGTCCATATAATATATATATATATATTTTACACGCATACTTAACATATATTAGCGTTTGATTTTTTTCTTCATGCTGATCAGTTCTAAGCTCTTATATAGTTTAAACTACAATTTCTTGTACTAAATTTAAAAGTGAAATTAAGATTATTGAAATTATTCATTAAGCAAAGATTGACATGTCATTGGTTTAATTTAATATTGAATACAAAGTTATGATTTCTAGACTAGTTCGGGCTCTCGAGCACAAGACATCTTGAACACTCTTAGACTTATTGATGGTGATGAACGAATAAATCAGGTAAATATCAACGAACTTATTGACGGAAATGCACGGACTATTTGCTCTCTTATTTGGCAACTTATGCAAATTTTTTGGAGAAGGTTTGATTTCAATCAGTTTGATAATTTAATTTCAATTGAAATAATTGTTTAAAAAATGAACAGCATACTTTAGTTATGAATTCTTATTTCTGAAATGGTGTATTAAGTTTATACTGTAGTTTTTGCTTTAGCAAAATGTATTATTTAGTCAATTCGTTCCATTTTTTCTCATCATCATATTTTGTTAATTAAATGAAAAATGGATCTGCTTTCCATATTAAGGTTTGTAATTCTCACAGCAAATATTAAGGGTCGAAATAATTTTATGTTTGATTTAATTTTACCTCAGATATTTCACTAATCTCTTTATGATATTTCAAATTTGTTACAAAAAATCCTTGAAATCCTTTCATGGTTTTGTAGCCTTTAAGAATCTAATATATAAATTTTGAATCAGCAAGTAGGAAAAGTTTCAAGAGTATTGTGCACTTTCATTACCAAGTATTGTGCTTTATTACAAAAAAAGTTTTATTTTGGAGCAAAACTTTAGTAATTTCAAGGTTACCAGAAGTTTTAGGTTTGCACCAGCTGAAATTCGAGATCAGAAATTAACCGAAGGGCTTAAAAATTGGTGCTTTGAGCGAGCTCAGCGTTTAGAAGTACTTATTAATGATTTTATCTCATCATGGCGAGATGGTTACGCTCTAAACGCTATTTTATTATCTTACAAGTAAACTTTCTGCTGTAATCAAACACAAATTATGTCATGTATTTATTGTAAATGTCAAATTTTGCAAAAGAATTGCTGTGAATAATTCAGTAAGACGCAGTTTCACTTAGAAATTATTAAAAGAAAAAACTACAAGATTCCTTGTAGTCTCAAAAAATCATAAAAATTAAAATCGTGTCATTTTATCAAAGGTGAAAAGACAAGTAAATATTGAAAGGTATGTGAAGAAAAATAAGGGTGATTACATCCACGTTTATTTTGATGTTGATGTAAAAAAAAATTCTTGTGTGTTATTAGTTCCGAACTATTTGATATGGATGAAATACGAGACATGCGAGCAGAAGAACGAATAGAACACGCGATGGGTCTAGCGGAGCGTCATCTCAATGTTCCACGTCTTTTACATCCCAAAGGTTTGTTACTTTCACTATTTTGAGATTTGAATTAACTAATCTATCTTAAGTCTTCATTTTCACCTAAAATGTGTGCATGAAATTTATCACTGCTCTGCTATTGCCAGTACTCTGTGATTCATCCATAAATTTGCATTGAAAGGATCTTAAACTTTTGAATTGAGCTAAATTAGAAGAAACTTGGTCAATTTTCAGAATTTCACAGTGAACATCTTGATTCAAAAAGTGTTATATGCTACTTAATGGTACTCTATCTGTCATTAACAAGGCAAGCTGTATTACCTAAGCTTCAACCTGAGCTTCATTCTCAGACGCAGCTTCAACCCCGACTTCATTCTCCAGAACCTTTGGAACATTCTACAAACCGTTCAACGTCAAGACCTCAGAAACCAACTAGTCAGAATGTTGCTGTTAAGAGTGATCACGAAATGACAGCTGATTTACTGATTCCACTCTTAGAAACTTCCTATGCTAAATTGGAATATCCGAAACATGCAAGTCCTGAAGAGGCTGTTATGCGGTCGCCTTCAGTTGGAACAGCTAGGAGGCATTCTCTGCCTCATTTGGAAGTTAGTGAATTTACTTTTTTGTCAAGTTATGAATTTTTATGGAAATACACCTAAGAGTTCGTATCATGGAAGCAAGGCAATCCACTTTGCTGCCAGTGTGTGAAAGAATTTTATTGCTTTTTCTTGCATAAGATAAGTTCCAATTTAGGTATGCTAAAATTCTATTTTTTTGTGTTCAAAGCATAGACTATAATTCTGCTATATTTTACATCTAAAATATGTGAATTATTTCTGCAGAAATACTCCATTTTAGTTGTAATTCATTATACTAATTTATTATACTACTAGCTCATAAAAATGACAGGCAGTCTTCCACAAATTTCAGTGAAAATATTATTTGGCATTACTTTGTTTCAGATAAAATACTAAGCATATATTTCACGTTTCGCGTTTTTAATAAAAAAGATACTTTAATAATTTAAATACATTTTTAATAAAAAAGATACTTTAATAATTTAAATTTGTTGAATTGAAAGTATTTTGAATTCAAGGGCTTTGTGTCAAAATCTTCAATTATTTTTCGAAAGTAATAAACATAGTAGCAACTTTTTTACCAATAATTATCCTAAATTATTTTGCTTTCAGCATTTTCTCTTGACTGCATTTAAGTACTAAAGCAGTTTTCTTTAAACAGTACTGAACTAGGAATATTTTGTTCATAAATTGTTATCATTATCATTAAATTAATATAATAAACTTTTATGCTTTACTGAAATGATAAGAAACGTCAAAAGTAAAAATTAAACATTTCCAGCTTTTCACTACTCTTCATTACGCATATACCAGAATATTAAAGTAAAGCTAATTAAATAGTGATTATTTAAAACGCAATATGATAGTTTACGTGTAGATAGTATATTTTTTGGAGAGTACTGAAACTCCGTCACGTAAGTCATCCACTTCAACACAAAAGTCAAGTAGACGACGAAGCAAAGCAATGGAAGAGACTATTGCAGAATTTGAAGAATGTTTAGAACATGTATTATCTTGGTTGCTAGAAGCGGAAGAACAAGCGAACTGCATGGAACCCATTGAAAAGAATGATGTAAGTTCACGTAAAACTGACTTCTTGGTTCGGTTTAGTTCTTAATCATTTTAACTCAATGAAGAAATTAATGAAAATGATAGATATAACATAGGTTTTTTTTTTTCATTTTTTCTATTTCCCGCCAATTTTGCTATAAAAATGTTAAACTTGAAAATTGGATATTCATGAAATGATAATTAGTTGGAAAGTTTAGTACTCACAAATAATATTGAAGGTAGAGCAGGTGAAAAAGCAGTTCAAAGAACACGAATCGTTCATGCAGTCGTTGACCGAAAGTCAAGATAGCGTAGGACGTGTACTTCACAGGTGCTTATTGCTGCTATTTTCTGCAGGAAATCAAAATCGAAATGTTATATAAGAATTCAAAATGATATGCAAATTTTGTTTATCATTTTTTATTAATCTAGAGCAATTATCTATTGTACTTGCTCTCAGAGGTCAGACGTTAGTGCAAAAACTGGAGGAAGAACAAGCAACAACAATTGTATCGCAACTTTTAATGGTAAATTCACGTTGGGAACGTGTCAGGGAAGTTGCTATGACGCGCCAGAATGAGCTTCAACATTGTTTAAATTCACTACAAGTTAAACAGCTTGAATCGATTAGGTATTTATTCCTAATTTTTTGAATTCGATTAATACTGTATCATTTTTAATATGCTGAAATCTTTGCAGCACATTTACCAATTAATAGCAATAATGCATTTACTATTTAAGGCAGTGACCTCATAATGACCCTAAAATTTTGCCTTTGCTTAATTTAAAATAAAAATTGTTGAGTTGTATTTAAGGGAATGGTTGGATAAAATGGAAGAATCGATTCATAATGCTCCTCTGTTAACACTGAATAGTGATCAGGCTGATCAGCTTGTAAAGGTTCATGCGGATATTCAGAAAAGTATTGAAAATGAACAAAAAGTATGTTTCAAATTTGCTCAGTCATTAAACTTTGATCATACTTAACAAATTGGAGATAGTATGAAATATTTTTCTAAAATTCTAGACTAATTGTGAAGTAAAGTTTAGAAAAGAATCAACTTACTCTCTTGTTAAAAATAGTCCTAGTTTTTTGAAATTCTAGCTTCAAAGAAAAGCTTTTTTAAATATAATAAAATTGTTAGTAAAAGCATTCAAAGATTAATGCTCAACTAATATTTTTTGTTCACATAATAAAGTGAGTGAGGGAATAGTTTAAATTTAATAAAATTAAAAAATACCCAAGTTTCAATTTAAAGTTTAAACTCAAGAAAGAAAAAGAAAGCAAACCACGTGCGTCATCTTTGTGCTCCCACTTTAAAATGTCATTTTTGTAATTAATTTTTTGAAAATTATTTAAAAAAAATAAGTGAAGCATAAAAAATCATTGCTTTTTCAAAAGTTCTTTCACTTCATAAATTTATTTCTAAAGTAGAATTAAAAATATTATTAATGCAAGAAAGAATTTTATAGCATTGTTCCTTACATTAATAAAGATTAAAGTGACATTATAATTATATATTAGAATATTAAAAAGACATTTTAATTTTTATTAGTGTAAGCAACAATGAGAATTCGATATTCAGTCTGAGAATTGAAAATATGAAAGAAATTAAGATATAAAAAGAATTAAAAATTAAAAAAATATTAAATCAGAGTCTAAGAATTAAAAATATTTCTTGAACATATTATACAGAAGAGAATTCGATACCCAATTTCTAAGATGAGCAGAAAATAAGTATTGTATTATGTGGAGAGATCATTCAGTTTTATTCATTTTATACGTATTTTTGACTTGAGAAGTGAAGAGTTTTGTGTTAAGGAAAGGGTAGAAAATACAGCTTGGATAGTTCGTCTTAATCTTATCTAAGCCTAAGCCATTAATCACGTTGAAATGATGTAAAAGGTTTAAAAAACAATTCTATAATAAAGTTTGCACAAAAAACGAAGCTTGTTTATGAAGACTTTATCACTTGCACACACATTCATAATCTTTCATACTTTTCGCTGCCAAAAACTTTTCTTCAACATATGTTTCGATTTTTGTTATCACTTTTTAATCTCAATTATTGTTTGCTTTTATTGCATTTTTTTGTTCTAAAAGCAATAATCTGAAAGTACGAAATCTATAACTGTTTCAACTGTAATTAAGTTGTAATTAAGCGTTGACAGTAATCACTATCGTATACTGTTTGGACTTGATTTATTGTACAACATATTATTACATTTTTCGTTGACTACTAGCTAGACTTATTTTTAGCTGCTTTTTAAACAGAGTTGAGATTATATAAAATCTTTGCTTATAAATTGTTTGCTGTTGCTACTTTTTGATGAAATTTTTGCAAGTAAAATTATTTTTTGCAAAAAGCGCGCAATTTGGAGTTTATGAGGATGTAATCAAAAAATCGCATAGTAACGATGCAGCAAGGCGCTTGCCGCAAAAGACATTAACGGAAACAATAATTAGCGCATTAACTCGCATATTAATATGCTGAAATGATTGAGAGATTCGTTGTAAAATAGCAATTTCGCGCAAAACTACTTATTTGTTGTGCTCATTTTGCGAAATGTCAAGTTCATGCGGATGCAATGAGAATTAGTAGTTTGCGTTAAGAATTTGATTTGATATAATTTTAAGAATATTTCGAAGAATTGTGGATTATGTTTCAAAGTGATGATCACTGTGATCAAAAGTGTCACTATTTGTCCTTGGACAAAATAATATGCAGACAAGAATTTTTAATTCTTCTCGTATTTCTGTCAGGTTCAGAAATATCCTTGAAATACGTTTAGAGATGATATAGATGACAGTAACAAGTTTTAATTTTAAAAACCTTATCACGCTTGAAAATTATGTCAGATGTATATGTACGTATGGATTAAGCTTTCTTTATTTATATCTTATGAAAGGAAAGTTCAGCAGTTGAGGAAGTTAAACATAAAATTATTAATTGTGCGATTAAGTTGAGTAATAATTAGGAAGTATTAAAAAGTATTTGTTCAGATTTCGTGATATAAATTAATCTTATTACTATCAAACATATGATGCATGATTGATATCAGCTTGATCAAAATGTTTAAAAAAAATGTTGCAATTAGTACGAGCTAAATGATTAATAATTAATATAGATGAGTGAAGAAAACTTAGAATAATTATTTTCTGTATGAAGTAATTAACGTAGAATCTAAATAATCACTAAGCATTCCATCTTATTATTTTGTCCTTCTTCAGAAAACTTTTTAGATATTTGAAAGTGTAAACTTTCTTTCAGAATTGTCATTTAGAAAAAGAAATCAAAATAAATAATTTAGAGTCATTTTTGTACAGTTTATTGTTTAATTAAGTTAAGTGATCAGTTTAAAAAAAAAAGATCACTTAAAATTTTTTTATTCTTACAAACGACGTTAGATTTTTGATTGTTTTCTGATGCGATCATTGGTAATACTAGTACGAAATCAGTAATCGGCTTTATAGAAGTCGTTAATTTTCTTTTCTTTAAAATTTAATAGATGAAATAATTTCAGTTCTTCTTATACATACATTTCCTATTTCTTTCTTTTAATTCAATACTTTTGTACTTAATTCTTTTCAGTTTTTTCTTCTCTTTGAATAGCTAATCTTAAATTTTATTTCAACTAAATTAATAAATGTACGCTCAAAATTATGTCACTTTGATTTTATATGTTTATTTTTGTGATCAGATTGATTATTCAGAAGTTTTGATACAAAACTTGTTTATTTTGACATATTTTTGCATCATCATTCATTATTTTTCTTTTAAAATTGTTCTCAACGTGCAAAAGCAAACAAATTAATGGTACATTTTTTAGACTGTATAGCGTAGAAACTAGCTTTTCTTCAGATGATTAGAAAAATTCACTGAAATATGTGAAAAGAAAATAAGCACTACTAGTTTGATTGCATTCTGCGGTTTTTTTTTTTTTTTTTTAAA
>UYYF01004730.1:6077-19908 GCA_900618365.1 Thelazia callipaeda
TCTTTTTTTTTGAAAATTTATGCCATTCTTACGAGTTCATCTGTTTAACGGAAAAGTAATCATCTAGCAAAAGACAAATTACTACATGTTAAATTCAACCTCAAATGTCATAAAACTTGCACAATAAAAGATTATTATTACTCACTTTTTCACATTTATGTCATCATGCACTTGCGCACACTTTTTTCATCACATGAATATTTTAAAATGAAAATTTTGCAGCGACACTTCCCATTGTATCTATCTATTCATGATGATACTTGTACTGCGTGAATTGATTACGATAAAGATAAGGTCTAGTATTTGATTTTATTGTGATAACAATAACAGACTGATACTTGATTTGATAATGATAATACTCATGCTGAATTTCCACTAATCATGATATTTTAAAAATAAAAATATACGATAATTTGAAAAATTATTTTTTTCAAATTTTTCATTAATAATTTTTATTATTCATAAATAGTTTTTTTGTTGCTCATTTATAATTTTCGCAATTTTCAATTAAATTTTCAAACCATTTCAAAATTTGAGAAATTGCAATAGAATTGCATATAAAACCTCACAAGTTTTTGTTTTCCTTTTAAAAATTTATTCATTATTGTCTTTATTATTTTTCCTTTTATTATTTATTATTAATATTATTATTATTGTTATAATAAAATAATTGATATTTGGTACTCAAGCATAATAGACGTGATTCAGAGATCACCTTGATCAATAACAATTATTTTTCGTAAATTTTTGAGACAAATTTTAGTCAACTCTGTATTAACATTACTAACATTTGTTAAACATCATTAAATTTAATATTATTAATGTTATTACTACTATCATTGTTATCACAATAATTACACTTCTAATTATGGTTATTGTCATCAATCAAATATTATTATTGCTATTATGATTATCTATAATATTATTATTTACCAATTTATTTTTAGTGCTTTTAAAGAAGAATTGCAATGAGTTCATTCATTTACAGCCAGAAGCAATTTATTCCATCTGCATTTGAGGAGAGATGCAAAATTTTGATTAATGAGAGAATTGGCAAGCAGAAACAAAACTGCTTAAAATTAGCATATTATAAAAGCTATTATAAGGAATCAATAAAAAGCCAAATGATTTATCGAATAAAATATAAACTCATATGTTAAAGGTTATGACCTTTGAAGGTTACATTATCTTTAAAAGAGCTAAAGAGTTAAGTATAGTAGGTAGTAGCATCAACTGATGCTTCGTCACTACCCTCTAAGCTTCTCACTTATCCTCTTGTACCAGGCTGCAGTTCAAAATATAGCACACCAAATATTCATCAATAATTTCATTCCATTTTAATATTTACTTCAAATTTAGTCATACTCTCATACACTCAAGTTATTTACTACTTGAAATCATTTAAAATTTTTAAAATGAATAAAAACTTTATTATAATATTTATTGACACTTAAAAATTGTGTTACTTTAAACTTTTCAACCTAATTTTTGCTCTAAAACATTTCCGAAATAAAAATAGAACATTGTAATCAGTCAGTACAAATTAATTTGCTAGCAGTCATTTTGTTGTAAAGAAAAAATAATGCTGCAGCAAGAATAGAATATTACAGTGAAGAAATTTGTGGAATAAACAAAAATTTTATAGCAGTAATTATTATTATTACTATTATGACTTACAGTTATGAAAAAATAATACTATCAATATTGTATGCGTTATGATATGATTATAATAGTGAGAGAATACTGAAGTAAAAAACATAAAAAAGAGAGATAAAAAACCTGAAAATACAAAAAAGGTATTAAAGATAATAGAAAATGCTGAATAAGAAAGCTTTAAAATTTGCAACAAAAAAATTATTACAAAAATCAAAAATTTCATAAAATTTACATATTTTTCCAAAAACAAAGAAACTTTTGAAAATTTCATTTCACACAAAAAAGCATAAAAGCATTCTATGAAATGGAAAAAAAAACACCAAACACTTTTGTTATTCTAATTTGTAATAATTATTACAATAATTATAATTAATACTATTTAATATTACTGCAACACATACTGCTCTCAGCTATTACCCAACCATTAATTACTACTATTATAGTGATTAATTACTGTATATTATCATAATTGTTAAAAGTATAATTTGTAATTATTATTGATAACATTTTGAGGTTTAAAAAAAAGATTGTATCATTTCTGTTCATATATTTTAAGTGAAAAAAAATGACTTCTCATCTTTTTTTAACTGACATACTGATAACTAACAATCAGTTTGTGCGAGCAAACAAAAAGTATTTTCGAACTTTTACTTTCTCAATTTTTCAAATAAAAACAATTTCTCTATGACTGATAACACATTAAATGAACACACAATTCCTGATAAGCTTATCAAGAATGCTAGCTAAAAGAAATCTTTGCTAATATTATTCGCTTGAAAATATTATTTAATAAAAAAATTTATGTCATTCATATCATACAAATGCAATTTTATTAACATTACTAAAACTTTATCAGTACATTTTAATTGATAAAAAAAAGAACATATCAGTAAGCAATTAATTTTGTTTCTTTTTTCGTCTTTCAAACACTTTGGTGCAATTTAATAATAATCAAATAATCATCTGAAAGAATAAAAATCATAATAAGAATTACTAATTACATTATAAAAGTATAGTTTTAATTGGAAATTTGCTATAATAAACAAGACGATTTTGACTAATTAAACAAACGTTACAAATTTTATTCTACAATTAAAGTTGTAAAAATTATTTTCAAATTTGCAACAAGTTTGATTAAATTTTTGATTTACATTTTTTAAAGCAAAAATTGCTGATCTTATACTTCGCAATTAATTTACAATTTGAAACTGCAGGATTTATAAGAAATAAAAATGTAATTAGTAATTCTAATTACATTTTTATTTCTTATAAATTAGTACATTCTGTAAATAAAATAGAAAATAAAAAAGAGTTCAATAAATTGAATAAGTAAATAAATACATGACTTAAAAGCAAATGGTTCATTAGGGTAACACTATTAATCTACCTTTTAGATATTATTAATATTAACTTATCTTTCCTATAAAGTTTAATACATCAAATTTACATCAAAACATTACTGAGTACATTACAAATGTGTAATTTTAAATAAATTTTTAAATATCTTAACGTAATTATAGTAAAATTAAAAAAAAATCCTATGAAAACATTAAAGAATTTCTTTTAAAGTTGATTTTTCAAACACCTAAAATTAAAGAAAAGTTTACATTTAAATTTGAATAAAATTAAAAAATTCTTAAACAACACTTAAACATTTAGTAGCTAAACAACTTTTGAAAGTATATACTTTTTAAAAACAATTTAATCCTGATTTGAAGTAAATTTTGTATACTAACATGTCAGGCAATAACAAAAGATTTTAAAGCATGAGTGAGTATAATAACAATGTATATAAAATTAATCGTTACAAGTCTATAACGTGAGACTTTAAAAAGCAAGCATTAATTATTCATTTTTTAATAACGTATTAACTTATCATTTCTTCTTGCAATAAAATTAAGCATTATTAAATATACTTACAAAATTATTATTACAGTAATTACAGCCTATTATTTTTACTGTTATTTTTAATAATATATTGGACACATTAAATAGATAGATAGATAGCCAGATAGACAGATAGATAGATAGACAGATAGATAGATAGATAAACAAATAATCGTAGGAACAACTACCAAAAAAATATTGTTTTTGAACGCTTAATAATTTTTACGACAAAAAAAGAAACACATTTTATAAATATTTGTTAAAAATTCATTCATACAATCTTATGTGCTATTATATTGACTTTTCCGCCCGCACATTCTGAAGTCTTGACTTATTGAAGGCAATAAATATACTTCAAGATTTGCACTAATAATTACTTCCACACAACATAAAAATGTGTTTAAATATGATATAAGACTACAATTGTGAAGTATTAAAATAGAATTACTTTTGAGAATTTTCCAAAATACACCAAGAAGTTAGTGCTATAAAACAATTATTAAGAGACTTTTTTGACCAATAAGTACTGGTCAATTGGCATCGCATATAAATGAACAAATGATTACTGATAAAGTTCAAAATGAAGAATCCTATAGTGTAAACTTAACTGCAAGCTGATAAACAGATGAATAAATAAACTTTCGTTTGGTCTTTGAGCACTATATGAAAAAAAGACTAAATTCACGTAAGTAAGAAAGAATTAGCGTATATTAATTTAAAACTAATTTGCATAAATATGAGACGATGATTAAAATAGATAAGTAAGCAATTATCAAGTGTATAACAAGTAACAATGCCATTATTTGATTCGATCGAATTAAACTTTAATGAGATTGAAATGAATGGGAGTTGACATCAGTACGCAAATTGTTAAAAATATAATTTTCGATAGATATAATTAAATTTTAAGCTTCAAAACACATTTTTCATCTTTGGTATTATCAATATTATTGTAATTGTTCTCAATGTTCCTTAATTCTATGACTGTTATCACTACTGTTCATTATAACTATGATAATGACGATCATTATTATCGTAGTGTTATTTTTATTATGCCGATATTATGACTGATTATACTCATGCTTACTACTGCTATTATCATTATTATTATTACTAATAATTATCATTGTTATTATCTGAGGCAAAAACAGCAATGTTATTATTGCTAATAATAATAGTATTATTATTGGTAGTTTTGATTGTTTGATTGTTATTACAGCTGCTTTTAATACTCTTTCATTTCATTGAAAAGAAACGACCCAGAATGGTCAATGATGAGACTTTGGACAGGTAGATCCTAAATGGAAAAACAGGTCATCGACCTGTTCGTTAATTTCTTCTTCAAATGATAGTAGCAGTAACTCCACTAACAACTGCAGCAATAGTTTTCAAAAATTAATTTAATATGTTAAAATAATAATAATCGGTAATTAATAATAAAATAACAATAATTATGATAATAATAACAAATAATCATAATAATAAAAATACCTGATGGCAAAATTAGCAGTAGCAGTTATAAGTGATATGAACAATAATAATCAGTATTAACAGGTCCAAAATAGTTACAATATAACAGTAAAGAATGAAAAAATGTTATCGATTTATCAGTAATCAATAATAATAATCTTATCAACAGCTATTTTTAAAATTTTTAAAAAAATTAATTGTGATAACAGTAATAAGCATATTGTTATATTAGCTGCTTGCATTCAATTTTATACATTTTGCTACGATTTTTTAAATCGTAAACAGAGTGAAGAAGAAGAGATTTAGCATTGTATGACATCAAAGGTAAGAGTTTACATAGAATTTCCAAGAAATGAGAAGAGCTGATATTCATTCTCAAACTAGTCTTTATATTATGTTAGCTTTTAAAAATATCATTTTTAACAAGCTGAAAATGAATAAATTTTGCGTACACAAATACAACACCAATTGATGATATATTGCGTTACTGAAATGATGTTATTTATACTGAAAAATGTATTTTCAAAAAAAAAAAAGACACTTCAGAATGGAAATTCCTAAAATTGCAAATTGAAGTTATAATTCTTCTGTACAAATTCTGTTTTTTTTGTAGCAATAAAAATTTGTTTAAATTAAAAAATTTGTTCTGAAATGCAAACCAAACAAATTTTAGCAAGAAATCGTTAATAAAAATTGAAGCTCTTCTAATTTTTGTGATTAAATATTAAAATGGTCATTTATGCAAATCAAAATATTAATTAAACTGATAACAAACTTAAATTGTTATTGTAAAATTTGAGCAGTTATAAAACCGTTTTTGAAAATAATTAATTACTTTGTCTTTCATGAAAAACATACAAAGTACTTTTAATAAATTCAAAGTGATAAAAAGAAGACAGAAAAAACTGATTTCGCCTCTAATATAATAAAGTTATCGAATTGCCTTCTATTTTTGTAATAAGCAAAAAAGTAAGTATATACTAAATTTTTGTCGCAAGCAGCAAACGAATTAAATTAAAATTTATAAATAATCCAATGGCTTTAAATTTTGCTGCAATTTATTAGTAATGTAATGAAAATTTTTACATTTGCAAAAATAACTTTTAAATTCTTAGATAAGTTTTAACAGTTATTTTAAAAAGTGTGGGAATTCAAAAAAAAAAGTTATTCAAATGATTAGTTTTAGTGGTAATATCAAACAATAAAAACTTTTCAAACTAAATCAAAGTTCAGAAAACTGCTAAAGTTTTTTGTTGACAAAAAATATAGTCATAATTTAAAGCAGTACTAAAAGCAGTACTAAAGTTGTTATCATTTTTAAAATTCTGACAATTAGTATCTATGATTTTTCTTTTCAATAATTATCTAAATGTGTTAATAACAAATAGCAAAACAGCTGTGCTTATTTTATTATTATTATTACAATTATTATTAATACATCATTTCATGTAAATAATAATTATTATTATCAATGCATTATCATTATTTTTTTTACTACAATCAACAAGTAATTAAAAATTTTTCACTAAATATCTGTTTTATATAATAATTAAACATTAAGAAGAAAAACAATTTTTTAACTGATCAAAAATCATATTGTAATAGCTGTTCATTGCAATCAATTACAATTTCGAAGCACACAATAATAAAAATTTTTAAATTCGAATTTATGTGTACTCTTTTTGTTGCCTGCACAGACATGCACTTTTATGCATTACTGCGAAAGAATTAATAACCAATTTTAAATTTTATGCAACTAAATTAAACTTTTATTTTGTGTAATAAATTTTTACAAACTTCATTTAATTTTATTTCAAAATTTTGTTAGTTCAAAAATAAAAATATATTTAATTTTGATTAGACATTATGATCTAATGATAATAATGATCTAATTAAATTTTAAATCATTCAAAATTTATGAATCAATGATTAAAAATTTGTTTGTGTGCACAAAATGATGCTAAATATAATGTTGAGAACATATTTACGTTTGAATAATTTGTAAATCTTACTTTTTCTTTGACGAAAAAATTGCATAACATATTAATTAAAAAATAAATAAATAACTAAAACAAATTTACTTAATCACTAATTAAATTAATTCAGTTTAAATATAACTCAATCTAGCATATGGCGTCCGTCATAGCTCTTGTAATTAATCAAAATTTTTTTCAAAGTAAGACATAAATATGTTGTTTATAAAGTTATACTTTAGTTTTTTAATTGAAGAAAAAAAACAAAAAAAAAAACTGTACAATAAAAAAGCCACAAAAAACCAAAATTTTAATGTTTTTTTAAAATTATAAAAAATTTCACATTTTTATTGTTATTTTTGAAAAAAAAGCTGCAATGTTAAAAAGAAAAAAAATTAATTAAAAACGAAAAAGATAATAAATATGTGAGCAAATAACTATAATAAACTAAGCATTGATTTGATCGGTTTGGAAGCTTAAAAGAGTTAAGAATAAATGTAAAGAATTTAGCTTCAGAACAACTTTTAAAGTAAAGTAAGCTTTAAGCGATCAATGAAGTAATGAGAAGAAAAGAAATAGAAGAATATAAAGCAAAAGTGAAAAGTGAAAAGTGAAAAGTAGCAAATAGCAGAGAAATTAAAAGTATGAAAAGAATAAATAAAAAACAGCACAAAGTAAATGAAAAATACCTTATGAATTGATATGATTGAAACAAAAATAGAATGAAAAACAAACTTTTTTTTGCTTCTCAAAGTAAATGTTAATGATAATGTACACAAACTAATGTGAAAAAGTAAAATTTTGATCAGTTCTCTGCATTTTGTAGCTAAAATCTAAAAGAATTAACAATGAAGGCATAAATTTTCAAATAAAAAAAAAGCCAAGTTTAAGCACAAATTGATCTGATTTGATTTGATTTTAAAGTTAAACACAAGAATTCATTTGTTTAATTTCAATTATTACACAAATGAGCTTTGATCATTAAACAGTGAATACAAATTAAAACTGAAGCTAAATTTTAATTTAACAAATGTATATTGATAGTCATATCAAAGTTTATTTGTAAACATTAATACCAACTGGAAAGATTGAAGTCGATATAAAATTTTTGATATAGAATAGAATTTTAAAGATAATGTAAAAATTTATCTGCAAGCTTGCATCAAGATTAAGCTCATAGCTGATTTGCTAGTTTAGTTCAGATTGAAATGCATCAGCAATTTTAAATTTTAAAAAATTGAGAAATGTATGCAACTTTTAAAACTTAATTTTGGAAAAATTTGAGAGCATAATTTGTAACTTTGCACTTTATCACAATAAAATGAATGTTTAAAGTATTTTTTTGTTTAATTCATTACTTACTTATGGGATTTACGTTGATCGAATTTCAACTGACGGAATGGACAACAGCAATTTTTTTTTGACTAAACTATGCACTGATAATTAGAATATTTTACGGAAAAAAATTTCCTCATTATGATTTATTCTTTTATTTTTTACCAGATAAAATTAGAAATACCAAATGAGCATAAATCTGGTGATATCCTTGACTACTTACGTCACTAAAACCATACAAGATTTTGCATAAATTTTTAAAGTTTTTTCGATAAACTCATTGAATATTCATGGCAAATCATTTCAAGAGCATGAAATCAGACCATATCCCCACCAAATGATGAATGACACTAGAAAATAGCAAAAAAAGCTAATAAGTTTGCTTTTTTTCATCTTGAAAGTAGTATTATTATAGACTGTTATCATTGAATTGTTAGAGCGATATCAGTTGATAATTTTAGTACATAAAAACTTTATGAAAGCAAAATATCTTTTTGATAATAAATTGAACTAAAATATTTAAATCAGCAAATATACACTGCTGTTTTTTATGCTCTTTCGCCCTGCACTTTTTATATAGTCATAATGAATACGCACTCTTTTTTGACAATTTGTAATAATGTTTATTAACTATCTTAAATTTTTAAAACGAGACAATTTTACAATAATTATCAAAATTATGAAAATATAGGAAGGAAAATTCATCTTTTGACCATTAACTTCCTTTCATATTTGTCTATTCCATTTCTTGTCAACTTTTTACTTTAAAAAATTATTTCATTAAAGTTAACAATATTATCACTTTTCATTTTTCCATCCTTCTAATATATTCAAATTTTTTTTTGCATTAAAAAAAGAAAATAAATTAAACGCTGTTTAATTTTCAATTTTTCATTTTCAAAAAATCATTGCAATAAATAATGGAATAGCAGCTGTAGATGCTATATAGTACAAAACAATTATATTCTATTTTCAAAATTATTTATCATTAATAACTTTTATTCTGCCATTATCATTATTTATATTATATTGTATTACAGTATATATATATATTACGGTTATTGTAACAATATATTATTGCTTTATACAATACACATTAGCAAAAAAATTGGCATACCTTACTCATACTGCTAATTTGCAGTTCAATTCATTATCATTTTAACATTTCTATTCTTCATTTTTTCCCTCCCTCCCTTCCATCTATCTATCTATTCTATTTTATTCTAACTATTCATTTATACATCTCATCTATCTACTCACACCAATACACTAATTCTTTGCAACTAGAAATGAAAACTTTAAAATGTTTTATTTTTTCTCTTTTATACTACTCTTTTCTTGCACTCTTTTATATTTCTATACCTATTTCTATGCTATATTCATCTTTATTCTGTTCAACATTCTAAGTGTAATCATAGACTGGCATTCCATTTCATTTTTCGAGCTATTTTATTCCACAACGTGCAGGCATACGTACATCAAAGTGTCCTTCTCGAACACTAACCAAAAAACATCTGTAGAAGCACTAACAACTAACATTACTCATTCAACACTGCTCTTTTCGTGAGCAGTCAAGCATTAAGGATTCTAATGTCATAATCGACAGCAATTTATGGAAACTGATTATACTTGAGTGATAATATTATGATATTTAATTGAATATTATTCTTGAAGGTTTCATTCAAAAGCTATCAGAACTACTCAGTATGTAATATGCTTTCTAAATGAGAAAAAAGTAAAAAACTTGTATAAATAATAATAAAATTATATACAAATTATCTTGGCTTGTTTTAAATTTGGTAATAAAAATTGTAATTACCAATACTTGACACAAAATAAAAGAGAGTAAGTATTCAGTTGTCCGAATAAATTTATATGTATTTAATAAAGCTTGAATATGAATATAAATACATAAATATAAATATGTAAATATATATATATATGATTGATTTTTGTTCACGCATTATGGATTCTAACCTGGATCGTGCCAGTCCCGACAGCATGTCGTACAAAAGTCAGGAAGACGCCTGAAGGCATCTCATTCCGCAACTGTGCCTGCTCCACGCTCAGTCATGTTGTGCTGATCTCCGTTCCTTCATCCTTGAGGAATCCACGAGGTAATCGAATGAGATGCTTTCGAGCGTCTCCTTGAGCACTATCGACTGAATATATGCCTCTACGTGATCAGATAAACTGAGATAACAGTGTAGCGCTTACGGAAGTTCGTTACAGTCCCATTGCAAGTCATCACATACAGAATTATTTTTGTCCTGCACTTAATCTCTGCCCCGAGTTTATTAACCAGTAAATCGTACTTTCGCTTCTTCTCGATCTCGACTGCTATCGACCTGTCCTGACCACTGATGCCAATCTCTTCCAGTATTACCTCACGTCGCTTCTTATTGTATGATAAGAAGTCCGGTCGATCCGCTCCTATTCTAATTACAGTTCTTACTCGCGTGTCGACTCTGATTTCAATGTTCTCGTTAGAAACGATTTACTGAACGGAGTGGCTCCGCATGCATGAGAATGCTTTCAGACCACACTTCTTGCAGAGTTTCACATGAATGCATCGTAGGACCTCACTGTGTGTTCTAGCATAGTAAAGATATAACATATTTTCGCACAGCGTTGCTAGATGGTCCACCGTCTTCACACGCCCCCTACAATATGGACACATACTTTCATCTTATATAGCTTTGCATGACGAATTTTCCTTTCTATTTCGCTATACAGCAGCGCTTTCTGGGCTGTTAATACGTTTCGACGGTTAGATTTTCTGCGAGGTCGTATTTACTCTGATGGTAGGGCAAAATAACTGCTAAGTACTTTCTTCTGTTGTGCTGTAAAATGCACGCCCTCCTGATAGATATGAGCGCGTTTCTACAAGTACGTTGTGACTTTGCAAAAGCATTAGCTCACTCCTGTGTTCAACGCAGTAAAGCCCACATCCTACTCGTCCCTTGGCAGAACACTTTTTTTAATGTACAAATGCAGGTTGATGATTCTGTATTTATCAAGTAACTTCCTGGTATCGTGGTTTATAGCTATCATGTCTTGTGGCTTCAGCTTGACCATTCCAGTACAATATTTTACAAAACGTTTAACGTGGTCGATCGTTTATTGCCTTGATAAAGTTTTTGCCATTTAAAGACTATTCGCAATTCTCTCTAAAATCTTTGCTCAGACTACATCGTAGCTTTCAGGGGTAATTACACTAGTCCTGTAATTATTTTAACAACCGCAACAATCATTAAGTGCTCAGTGTTGATTATATACATAATTTAATGCTTCTTTCTTGCTAAGATGATAATATTGACTCAAAAATCAAATGAATAAGCTCTACTTTACTGGCAATTGAATAATGCAATAAATAGTGTGGATATGAAAACCAGAAATGGATATTCTCACGCAAGTTTTGCATGAAAATTAAAAACTATGGAGTGAGTACTTTCGTTCTACACAATATTATTTTACAGCTTAGAATGAATCACGTAAAAATTCCACGCAAACAAGCAGACTTTCTACAATTTTTTTATTCGTATTCTTTTGTAAAATCTCAACTGCTACTTGCAATGCACAAAACTGCGATGTCAAAAAATTATATTAGTCAAAATCGTAACCAAATTTGCTCTCTTCAAAATTATATGCTCAAAAGGTAGCAAATAAGAAAGCAAATTAGTCAGTGACACTTTTTTAGGAAATATTGTAAGTACACAAGAATTGGAAAAAAGCGGAAAAAAAATAGATGATGTGTCGTGTGGAAGAACAGATTATGGATTATTTTGGAACTAACTCTTAGCAGACAATTTTTTAATAGTTTTTGCTTGACTATTTTTCAAAAATTTGCACTACAAAGTTGACAAATAAATAATGTTGAAAAAATTACATATATAATACATCAAATGTATATATTATTCTGCCTAAGTTTTAAGCATACAATTGGGGTTATATTTTTAAAATTGAAAAATTGAAAAAAAGTGTCAATGAAAGTCATCTGACCTTTCGCATTTCGCATATTGAAAAAAAAATACTCTGTAAAAAGAAAAAAGACTTATCAAAAATATTGATAAAACTTATAAATAACTGACAAATATTTAGTAGCTAATTTGAAGAATTATCTATCAAATAAGGAATCAAAATTCAAACAGCTGTAAATTGTAGAAAGGCAAAGATAGGAGCAGAATTAATCTCAGCTCTAATTTATTACATCTCCTCCTCAGCTATTGTGAACATTTTCATGTAAAAGAGGCAAAAGAGAGCAAAATTATAGTGAAAAATGACAAATATTCTAATTAAGTATTGCAATAAATAGCGGGGTTGATGAACATAAACTTCTGTATTAACCACTGCTTATGGCGATGGAAGAGAATGGCACGACCAGACGAGAAGAAAAACGATAGCATAAATCAGATAGATTTCTGATTATGATGATGAAAAGCAAATTCTGAAGTTTATTGTCAACGAAAATAAAATTTACAAAATTAAATTCATATTTGTAAAAATTATTTATTTGTATTCAACTTTTTCATCAGACATTTGCAAAAAGTATTCTGAAATCGTTAAATTTATATAAATGATGTAATTAAACAAGTATTACAATTTGCTTCATTGCATGATTATAAGTAATGAACTGAGTAATAATTTAGTAACAATATTTACATTTAGTGACCGATTGCGATTTTTTCGATCATATTTATATACTACTGATAGTATATCTTTTAATCATTTTTTGAATATATTGATTTGTTATTGGGCTTTTTGAATTTTTGCACTGTCGTTTAAGAATCAAATAATTAATTATCAATTCAATAATTACTTACTCATTTTTGATGCAAGTAATTTAAATTTTTCCAATTGATTTTTTGGCGAGTACTTAATGCAACGTGCCCTTTTTTTCCCATTATTTACAATTCAGTTCTGTGCAAGTCGAATAGTCTAATGAGCGTTTTCTTTGCCTCGTGACAGTAATAACTATCACTGATTGAAAATGATCATCGAAATTCGATTTATTTTAAACAAGTGAAACATAAAATTTTAATTTATTTAAGTATATTGTAAAATTTCGTATGCATCACAGTTAATTGTTTAAGATTATTTTTGCTTATTTAAATCATATACTCATAAATTGTACACTGAATGAAAATATTATGTCATTGCAGTATTCGATTTAATGTTCTACGATTAATAATAGAGAACAATGCAAACCTAAGCATATGAATTTCTTTTTTTAAATTTATCATGAGGTAACACTTACTGTAATTAGTAATAATAATAATAATGAAAAGACGATAAAAAGTTATACGAATAAAACTTTAAAAACCAATTCGCTCCTATTTTCTAATTCATTATTTATGATTGTGCACTCATTTATTTATTTATTTTTTGAAATTTGGCAAATTTTAATTGTGTCAATTGCGTTAATTTCACATTGTTTTGATCTAAATTTCCATTATAATTGTTGTTGAGAATAAATTTTTTCTAATTAAATGGTTAAACTGTTTTTTTTT
>UYYF01004730.1:19918-37908 GCA_900618365.1 Thelazia callipaeda
AATGTGATTTTCTCAAATTTCGTTAATTGACGTTCTATTAAACTTTTTAATTTCTTTCAATCTACTTATTCTAGAAAAAGCTAGAAAAGCGCTGATTACAATAAATCACAAAAAACGGAAATGACTTCTATATTTGAAGAGATTTGATTTAAAAAACTTAACTGAAACGTGAAAAGATTATAAGCTATTTTTAGCAATAAGTCTTACTAATTAATAAACTAAAATATTTTATCAAATAAATTTCGTTTGTTATCTTTGCTTTTGCTGAATTCATCCAGACGTATTTGACAAATTATTTATTTACTAATACCACCTAGCAATCAGTATTGAAAAGAGTGAGAATATGCATGAGAATAAAAATTAATATAACTGTTTATTCTGATAAAATTTGTGAATGCATGAAGAAAATTCATTCAGCATTGAATGCTATAAGATTAATTGCAGAAAGGTATTATTAAACTAAAAACAATTCTTAAATAATTTGCAAAAAAAAGATTAGATAAATTTGATAAAAGTAAAACTTTAAAAGACAATACATAAAGTATCTGTGTGTGTTTCAGTATCTGTTTGTGTGTGTGTGTGTGTGTGTGTGTGTGTGTGCTCTTAGATGCCATTTTCGATATAAATGAAAAAAAAATGATAATAAATGGTTTTTAAATGATAATGGTTAAGAAAAACAACCATTTTTTACTTTACAGTTGTAAAATACTTTCCTTAAATAGCAGTCTTAGTACAACTTTACAAAGCATACAATATTATTCACAACCCTTTTAAACTTTTTAATATTAATCAATTTAAAAAATAATCAATCAATATTGCTAGTTTTTAGTTCAATTTTTCATGCCTGAAAAGTCGGAAAGGAAAAAATATTATTATTTACATCTATTCCGAAGCAATGGTGGTTATTTCTTATTATTCAATCATTTTCTAGCACGTAATTACCATCAGTTACGTTTATCAACTTTTGCAGTGCCATCAGTGTATTTCTTTTAATTCCATTTTGGCTAAATTAATTTTATTATTATAATCATTTATATCATTCACAAATTAACTCAAATAGCTATAAATGAAAGCTTTCAATGAGTAAAATAAAAGTAATTATAAATAACAGAAGAGAAAAATAACAATCTATTAATTAATTTGTTGCATAAAAACATTAATTTGAACTTTTGTTTCAATTACGAATATTTTTTTATTAAAGTAGAATAAACTGAAATATCTGATAAATTGACAATGCTGAATCTAAATTATTCCTAACATTGCTTAGTTTCATTACAGTTATAAATTAGCACTTAATGACCAAAATCAAATATCATTTCATGTTTGTAGATCTATACCGTAATTCATTTTCACAATTTGATAAGAAAGTAGCTTCGTTCAATTTTATTCATTACTTATTTGCATGAAAATTTCAATACTCACATTAATGATATGTGTAGGATTTTAAATACATACACCTCATACAGTACCATACAGTATGGCATTTATGCACCGATTACAGTTAAGACCAAATGATTAACGTGTTATTGTTGCTTAATCATTTGTTTCGAACTAAAACAATTCCAAAAAAAAAAGAAAAATTTCAGACTGATTATTTAAATACTGAGCTAAAATGCATTAGTGAATGTATAAGCTATCACGTAAAGAGACAAATTCAACCAATTCACTCACATTTTTTATGCTTCAGTTAAATCTATGTCTTTGAATGTATGTGTGTGCATGCTTGCAAGTGTGTGTGTGTGTGTGTGCCATCATTAACAAAATTATTACCGTAATACTACTGGTGCATATATCGAAGTTAAACCATGAATATTATTAGAACTAACAATAGTAGTCATCAGTGCTTTAAAAAAAGAACAAAAACTGTTATAAATACGAGTTTCAGTCCCAATATATATTAAATTATTTTTATTTTTTTACATTATTTGTAACTATAATAATGACAATAATAATAATAATAGTGATAGTGATAATATTGTAATAATTTTTCCTTTAAGTGTTAACACGCATGCAAGCATGCATAATAACGGACATAAATGTTAAAATATACATATTAGACGTGAATGTAGAGAACAGCACACACGACAAATAAGGCTAAAAGGCTTAAATATAGAATATGAAAGACGTAAATAAAGAAGTAAAAAAAGCGTTCACTTCTTCCTACTTGTCTAAAGGAAAGTTCGATTTCACATACGCAAGCAAAATTGACAGCAATGCCTCCTACTGGGATGTGTGTGTGTGTGTGTGTGTGTGTGTGTGCGTGTGCGTGCGTGTCCGTGCATGTCTGTGCATGTCTCCATCTCTCCATTTGTCAGCAAATGAAAATTTTTGCTGTTCGTTTCAAAAATCACATTAGTAAGCTTTATTTTCTTTTACTAAATCATTTCATTGCAAAGCAAAAAGTACCATAAACTATTCTATAATTTATGTCTGTCTATCTCTTTGTCAATATATGTATATATATATATATTTATATGTGTGTGCATATTTGTATGTTCAAACAGACAGACAGACAGACGAATGCACAAATTTGTAAGAAATAAATATTAAAAAAAACTGAAAAATTTACCAACTACAAGACATTTCTACGCAAAATATTCAATATTTGTGCTTTTTCTTCAAATATGACTTAACCTCAATAATGTAACTTCAGAAGTAATAACAGATTGTGGATGCAAATAACAAATAGAAGAATAGATGACCTTCTGACCTTTTGATACTAATAAAAAAATCTTTTAACATCAATAACAAAACCATTGATTAAATAAATAACTCCAAGCAATAATCTTATTCTATCATATAACTTGTCAAATAGTTTAATCAGTATTTGCGCTAATCATTTTTGCATTTATATAATCTTATTTTATACTCAAATTATTCTTGATAGAAATCTTAATAATAAAATCATCAAACCATCCTAAATTTGATTCAAATTTAAATATTTAATTTGTAATAAATTAAAGACAATTAATTTTCAATCCAAAGTTTTTCATTTTATATAGAAGTGGCCATTCTGTAAATGTAAGTGATTATGTCTTCAATTTTAGATCATTCTAATTGTTATTGAGCAATTATTTCAAAGTATCTGTTTTTTAGAAGATATTACGATTAGATTTGTTCAAAAATACTAACATAAACTGATATAAGATAGTAAAGTAAGTCTAATAACCTAAATTCAAGACATAAACCGTACTTAGCTCCATTATTCTATCATTTTGAAAATTTTAAGGTAAGATTAATTTAATGCTTGCTTTACTGACATTCATAAATGGACAAAATATTTTAGAAAACAATTCTGATCAATTTTTTGCTGTTTTTTAAAGGTTATGCTTAAACTTCTGCTAGTATTTGTATTTTTTATTAGCTAAAAGTGAAAATAGCAAAGTGTAAAGTGAAAATGAGCACATTTATGGAATGATCGTATGCACTTCTCAGTCTTATTACAGTACAGTGAATGATCGTTGATTCTGCATTTAGCTTACAGAGTAAAATGGCTATTCTCCAGCATATCGAATCATCAAAACAACGAATAAATATGAAAACATCAAAAAATGCAAAAACTTTTTGTTTTTAATTCTGCTGGCGAAAAACTTCAAAGTACACCTGAAAACAAGGCAAAACAAAATTTTTAAAAACAAAAATATAACATTTAAATAAGCAATTCACAATAAAATTCAAAATGATTTGTGTATATCATCACATGACTGAGCTGTATTGCAAAACTTATCACAGAAACTAATCACACTGCAGAAAAAAGTATTGACAGGTTTATATTATTTATAAAATAAATATTAATATTTATTAAAATAAATACTAATGTATTCTATAGTGTTCTAGACAATAATATTTTCAAAAATAGTGATAATCTAGAAAAGCTTTTTATTTAATGTAACACTATAAAATAATAATGAAGACAAGAGGGAGAATTGTAAATTTGTGCTAACTGACAAAAAAAAGAATTCCTATTTACTTATGATATTATTAAACTTTGTCACTATTACTAAATAAAATATTTATTCGAAATAATAAATGAATCAAAAATAAAAATAAAAAATTAAGCGAATTTGTGATAATATTTGCATCTATAAAGTCCTTTTAATAACTGCGATATCTTTTAATAGCCTTTTCAATCAACTTGTTTTTTAATTTCCAACCGCTAATCCTTTTTTTATTTTTATACTTATTTAAATGAATTTTTCTTGCCTTTATATTATCACATTCATAGTTATTGTTATTCATTTTACTGATTTATCATTTTTCAAATTTTTTCACACATTCCTTTTGTTTTTACCACTGTTAGATATTCGATAATATTTTCCTTTTTTGCATAAAAAAAAACAAAATGCCACTCTGTTGTAAAAATATGCTTTAATACATTTTCAAAAACCATTTGTTGAGAACATTGTTTGAGGTCCGCAGGAAGAATTTTTTTTTTCGTACTTACGGAATAAATAAATTTTAATTTTTACTTAATATTAATTAATTTAAAATTTAAATTCAATACTATATTAATTTATTTCTTTTGCTTCCTGATTTCAAGTAAGATAAACAATCAAATGCAAAATTATAAATTTACTATATGAAATTGAAATTTATGCAAAGCCAAGCTTAATTAATGCGTATAATTTAAAAAAAACATAATATATTCAAACACAAAAGTCTTGAAGATAAAAAATTTTCAACATTCACAGTCATTCTGTCCACAATGCAGTGCTAGTATATGAGGAAATAAATAGGCTAATCTCCTGAGAGATTCTACAAAGGAATTTTCTGAGAGAAATTTCCGCAAAACTAGCATTATCATCAGTTGTCGAAAACGATAAATTTTGTCTGAATGGAAACGTGATATCCAGTCATATATCCTGTCCATTCAGACCAAATGATCCTTGAAAGAAAAATGTAGACTGAATCATAAAACTGTTCTAGAATAGATATGCAATAATATAACTGTATATCATACTTTTTGAAAATAGGCGCGTATTCTTGATTGACCTATTGAAAAATAAAGCTCTTCAAGATTAATCTAAAATGTAAATATATGCATTTTATATCTGAATACACGTAAGAACAGGCGGCAACTTCTTTTGATTAAAAAAAATTCAATTATTAAAATTAAAAAAAGGATATAATGCTGAACTCTTAGATTTTCTATCAATTTCGAAAAACTTTAAATAAAATCAAATTTTATTAGCTATGAAATATCACAAATTCATTTGTTAATATAAGATAGTTAATTAGTTTTAGCTGTAAATTAAGCCTTTACAATAGTAGTAATTAACTTCTACTTTCACTTCAATAATAAGCCTAATTTTGATTTTTTAAAAAGAACATTAAAAGCATCTTCTGATACTGTACAAATAAATATGTCACAATAAATAAATTTTAAAAGGTACAACATTACTTTTTTGACCAAATTTGTAAACTTGTGAAAAAATTCACTTGTTAAAAGAGCAAGTGTAATTAATTAATTAATATAAGACTCGAATTCAATTTTTTCTTAGTAGTGCAAAATAGTTGCTAGCTTTCTTTTACAGATTGTAATTGAACAATTTTTATTTCAGACCTAAATTATTACATTAATCAAACAAAAATGAAAATGTGAGCCATGATTATTTGCATATGCTTTAGGAGAAATAAACAAACTCGGTGATAGTGTATTTAAACATAAGCTTAAGCAAAGAGAAGACTAACTAACTGCTAGTAGTAAAATTGAAGTTGCGGTATTAGTGTTCATTTTATATACTCTAAAATTAGTTATTGTGTAGGCTAAAAAGTACACAACAAAATTTTCGGTTTTACGCTTAAACTTAAGCTTTACGAATCATTTATAAGCTATATTACACTCAAAAATGCGTGACATTTGAATTTTATGCAAAGAATGGAATAGAGAAGAAATAGAATTAAATATATACATTTTATATCTTATATATTTTAATTCTTTTTTCTTCTCAAAAAAAATAAATTTTTGAAAAACTGTCTTATGCATAGCAGCATAAATTATTCGTATTTCTTATTGTTTTGTTTATTCGAATATCTATTTTTGTTAACTTTTTTAAATTCATTCTCACTTTGTAGTTAAATTTTTGGCACTTTTTTGTTACACTAAATGATGAACTAAAAAAGCACTAACTTTTTTTAAAACTAAAAAGTTAATAATAAAAAAAACTAACTTCAAAAACAACAAAAGCAAAAAAATACGCAAGAAGTATTCTATGTTTTAAGTTGTAAAAATAAAACAATCATGATTAAAAAGCAAAATAAAAATTCAGCATCGCAAATACAATCACAAAATTAATTTACCATTCCAAAAACTGAAATAAATGTATTCGCAGACACTCTGAAGACTTCTCTAAATTTAAAAGCAACTCCATCTATTTTCTGTAATAAAAAATTGTACATTAATAAAAAAGTTAACATTTTATGGTGTTTAATAGACAGCAGTAAACGTTACTTTAAAAAAAATCATTTTAAATTATTCAATTTCCTGCTAGCATTTATCACTTCATTAGTCTTTTAAGTAGGGTAAGTCTAATATTACATAAATAGTGACTAGAACTTCTGCTTGCCGATAACTGTAATCATAGATTTGGCGTAATAACAAATTTTCAAATTAATCTTTCCTCGTACAAAAGATTAATTTTGGCTAAATTTCATTCCACTCGCAGTGAAAAATTTAGATTATTTTTTCTCTTCGAAATTAATAAGTATTTTTCAGAATTTGAATGATTTTTTTAATGTGTTTGTAAAATAAAACCTGATTTATTTCTTACTTTCATAAGTAAAAGTATTAAAGTAAAACTAAAAATGTATTAAGTTGTAAGAACTCATACTTAGTCAATTTTTTTTGCCATTATTCAATGTTTGATTGTAGAAAATTTTTAACTTTTGAAAAACCTAAACTTCCATTTTTCTTTCTAAATATTACTCATTTAAAAGTAGACTTTTTTTTTAAAAAGTTTGACTTTAAGCAAAAATGATATGGCAATTATTATCATGCATTATGAACAAATTAGGTAAATAAAAATTACTATTCACATATGATAGTTATAAAATTCATGCTCATATATAAGCATAAATGATATAAAAGTTAATTGTACTGATTTACACATAATATTAAAATACTGGCAATAATACTTATATTAATAATGAAAATAATGAAAAACTTTGCATTGAAAAACTTTGCATAAACTTTGGTTAGAGATAGTTGTAATGAGCAGTTAAAAATGCAACAAAATGTAATAAATTATTAATTTGATATAATAAATTATTAATAACAATAATAATAATAATAATAACCATAATAAATAATGATAATGACAGTAGTGCTAGTGTTGAAATGGATGGACGCATTTTCAACCCGAGCTTGGTGTAATACAAGTATTGATACAAAAATTCGAGTTCTTAACTCTCAAGATTGAAATCAATAAAGCCAGCTAATAACACAAACAATAAGTGCTAACTTTTCAGAAGCACAATCAATATTAACTGGATTTTTCTGATTGATTTCCGAAAGAAACAGTAGAGAAAGTGTGCAGGATGTTATTAGCAGTACAATTGCGTTCAAAATAAACAAGCAGTGCCCTCGCACACTCACATCTTCACTCACTCATTCATTCATTCATTCAATCGCTGCTCAATCACTGCCAAACGATAAGCTCACCAAGTGCACACATTCATCCCTTTTGCATTCGCTTCTCCTTCCAGTCCATTTTTTCACGCAGTAATTCTTAGATATTTGTGAGTAAGTCACTTACTCAGTCCTTCATCCTTATTTATCATTCAATCAAATTAATAATTTACTTAATTTTGTTGTATTTTTAGCTGCTCATTGCAACTGTCTCGACTAAAATCTATGCATATCTTTCCAATTCTTCCACTACAAATATACATACTATTGTGCACTAATGATGAATCATACTTTATTGATTAATTTGCATCATAAAATTGAATTAGCTATTAGTATAGGATTACCTGGAAAAATAATCGCGCAAGAATTGAAATATCACATCAAGTATTCTACTCATATTTGTGTTATTCACTACCTAATTTCCAGCAATGATAAAAAATTAATCAAGTATGCAAATCTCCTTCACGGAGCTACTTTTTTCAAATATGAGTAGCAATTTGCTCATAATAACATTGCCCATACCATGCAATTAAATGCATAATAATTGTTACACTTGCTTAATCAATAAATCGTTTATCATTACAGTGATTTATACTTAGTTAAGTACATAATTATGTATGTTATAAAAAGTATTTATAAAGGGAAAAAGTGAGCGCGACAGACTAGTTTGATTTTGCATGAAGAAAATAGAAGAAAAAGACCAGTTGGAGCTGGTTCATGCATTAAAATGCTATTATCAAGCAATTCCCTAAATCATATCTCACTTTACATAATATGATTTACATATGACACGGAATAAAAGACAAGCAAAATATAGCTAGCACAAATTACGAATCAAATTAATGATGTTACTAGTTTTAAACTGTGCAAGAATAGAATGGATCATGTAACGAAATAAGAGATAATTACCAGCAAAGCACATATCTCAAATTTTAAATCAAATACACGAAAAGCATTATTCAAATACATGAAATACAGTTCCAATCATAATTCTGTATCAAACAGAATGATACATTGTTATTTAAATGAAATTTAACTATCAAGTTATCTAACAAAGGTATGCAGCGCAATAATATAATGGAGAATTTATCAAAAATAAAGTTGAACAGAAACGGTGAAAGATTTGTCACAAAAATACCATATATAAGAAATTCAATGATATATAACTGTCTTCGAATGAGCCCCCAAAAGTTATGAAGGCAATTTACAGAAAATGAAATAGAATCAAGACAACACAGCAGCAGAAATTCTAGCATTTTTACACGAAAGAAAAGAAATAAATGAAAATTTTTTGATCAAAAAGTGCAATACTTTTAGCTTTTTTTGCTCAGAAAAATGCTTCCGTTTCCCTAACATTTTGTATGCATATTTGTAAAAAATTTACAAATATATCGATTTGGTAAAAAATGTATTTCGAGAATATTTTTTTTAATCTATTCACTTGCAAAATTTTCAAGTAAAAACAACCATCACTTTTACAATGAAAAGCCAATTTAAAGCTATAACTTTCCTCGATATTTTGTCATAAACTTTCATCATAAACTGATATTATCAATTATTGATGATCAGTCTTTCAAACTACTCAGCAAAACAGCACCACATAAAAATTGGATATTAATGTACTTTTCAAGTTTTCACATGGAAAACATGAAAATTACTGTGATATAGTAAGTGCACGAGATTCACGATTCGCACAATTATTAGTGACTGGCACAGTCATACGATTTCGCAGTTTCCAGTCCGTTATATCCTGCGACCGAAATGTCACGGGTGGTCGATTTATCCTACCCTCAGATAATGTGGTTTCATTTATATCATGCATATCAGTACGATTTTTGGCCTCAAAACTGCCAACCAAACTTTTTACCATGTTTGATACACACTCTTCATTTTTACTTTGAACATGAACTATTTCCAGACTCTAAAATTACAAAAAAATTATAGTCACAATGAACAATTCAAGAAACAAATTCTTAAACAATTCCCAACCTCATTTGTCCAAAAATTTAGATTATTACTTATCGTGCTGCAATATAGAACAAAATATTTTCCCTACTTATTTACACAAGTACTTTCGAAAAAACTGATACAACTTTCAGTGATTTCTGTGAAAATTCAAACGTTTATGCACTTAATGATGATAAGAAATTAGATGGAATAAATCATTCCGCATCTGAATAAAATCAAAAACAACTTACATTTGTAGAATCACCGCCTTTATCATAAACACGTCGAAAACGTACAGACTCAGCGGGTTCAACTGATGTTGATGGTATAACATCAAAATGATTGCGCTTCTTGAAAGCATGTAGCATCCCTGGAATCCAATACTTCCAATTAATTGAAATAATCGCTAACAACAGTTTCCTCAATTTTCAATTGTATAAAATTTAGGCATTTTGCATGACTGATGTTTTTTTGAGCTTAAACTACGTGAGTTGTACTCTATAGCTATTTAGCTATCTTTTCATTTCAAACTAACATTACTTTCTTCAAATGACATTTGTTTTATAAGTTTACAGATATAAACATAATTCTCAGACAGATAGGGAGATTGACTGATAGATTAATTTATTCATTCATTATTTATTAACCTTCAAATGTTTTCAATTGCTCGACAAAACCAATATTCGGTGTGATGCAATCTCGTTTATTTTTTACATGTTCCATTGCTTGTGACAAAGCCCAACCATATTCCTGTCAAAATTGAAATTATATTTCTTCAGTTACTAATCATCTAAATTACAATATTTTCTGATTTTCTACAAGGTTAGAGCACAATTCTTACCTTCATTGCAAAAGCTATAACGGTAGAAGAAGATCGACTAATACCTTTTTTACAATGAACTAGCACAGCGCTTCCTTTCTCTCTGAAATGAATACATAAAATCACGTAATGAATTATATACATAAGGTGTGGAAAATATGTAAAATGAATAAATTCTCACTTTGCTTCTTTGATAAAGTGATTTGTCTGGTTCCAATATTTCAATAACTCGGTACTAGCTTCATCGGAAACACGTATTTTGAGATATTTTAGTCGAGCAGGAAAAAAATTTTCTACTTCATTTGTTACATTTACTATATACTTGATTCTGAAACTATCATCATTAGTATGAACTATACGCACAGACAAGATGGGCTTAACAATTTCGGCATGAAAAGTAAATTAACGTGATTTAGAAGTATTATATCCGTTTCACAGAAAATTTTTAAAGTCATGCTTGAACATGACTCATTTCCGAAAAAAATATCTACCATGTCAAAATAATGGAAAATGTTGAAAAATCTATTGACCCATTATTTTCAAGCCACTGCCAGTCGCACGCGTTCCACTCTGTGCCCAAGTAAAGGTAAGGAAAAATCTGTGACGCCGTATCCATCTGACCCATAATAACCATCATCTGACGACTTATAAAATCCTTATATCCATCTAACTTCATATTCACACCTTCTTCTACCTAAAATATGCACTTAAAATCTTAAATTATAAATTAGAGATTGAAAATAAGGTTAATAAATGAGAAATAAATAGGTATGAATAAATATAAAATCAACCTTTAAGCGGATATCTCTGCTTGTTACTTCATCCAGATCGACGGTTTGCATTACTTCTTTTAACTGTTCATAAATCCGTGCCTCAACTGAAGCAGACACAGTTATGAAATAATATATATATCAATGGTATTTCATGTCAGAATAAAGGAAGCGACAAATGAATTTTAGAAGTTAATTACTGAAGTTGTCATCACTATGATATTCGTGACTGAATCGTTTGGCATCGGCAGCTGTAGCTCCTAGATCATCTCGAGATTTATTGTCACAACACGGTGTTGAGCGCTCCCTGGAAAATTTGAAGGTCAACTAAATAGTTAAGAATGAAACGAGTATATCAAAAATATTTACCAAAAACATATCATGTCTCGAAATACATGTAAAAAATCTTACATATAGATGATTAAATTCAATTTTCTTCCAAATAATTATGCATTTTTTGTACAATTTCAACATCAATATTTAACTACAAACAAAAAAATTCAAACATTAGCTACAGAAGCAACTTCGTTTACAAAAGTTGAAATCAAAAAAAAAATCAATTTACAAGACGTATTTGACATTTAAAAAGGTGATAGGCAAAATTCTAGCTTAAGCAACAATATTTCATTATCGCTCATCGTAAATTTAAGAACCAAAAAATCATATATCACAATTACAGAAACAAACCAAATTGAAATTACTGCATCATCAGACGAAACTTGTTCGTTATAATAATCGATTCGAAGTTTCAAAGTTTTCACTATTTGCTGCGTCAGGCCTTTACTATTCTCTGCTTCTATTAACTCCTGTAATCCGAGCAATATATGTAAGCAATTAAAGAATTAAGGCCATACTTAATATAACACAATTTCAAGCTGGAAAAATCGCAGAAATATCATGAACTGATATCAAGAATATAAAAAAAACACAAATAATAAATTCACAGAAAATACCTTATGTAATCTCTGAAACATAGTCCACATTGCTTGAACTGAAACAGGTCTGAATATGTGAAAAGATGAATCGAAGTCAATAACGACACCACCATCACCATCTAAACTAATTCGAGTAGTCGCATTAACGGGAATTGCAACACCAATTCTTCAAAAATAATTATATACAAAAATCAGATAAAGTGTATCAACAAAGTATTGAACAACAGAAAAGATGAAAATTGAAATATGAGCACGAAAAACTGGTATTAAAAAAGTCATGTAATTTCCAGAAGAAGTGAAAACCAACATACGTGATTTTATTAGCAGGCAGACAGTTAATACCAAGTAAAACAACTTCTCGAAAATTTTGCATGAAGTCCTTGCAGTGATGTGTTGAAGCTACAACGGCTAAATACCTAGCATGGTTTACCGAACCTACAGGTTCATTGCTATGCGGTTGTAATCTCACAGCCATTGTTAAAGTGTCTTGAGGAGGTAAGATATTTAACATTGCTTGCAAATGCTCCTCAATTTCACCTATAAAATATCTGTACCATTTAAAGAGTTAGAAATGATTACAAACAAACTGAAACTATCTTCAAATGAGAAGAACCATTGAACAGAACAATTTCCTACCGTGAAATTCTCGAATTACGTCAAACAAATAGTTTCCCTCTACAACTCCTCCTCTCAACTTGTCATTCTTATCTTTACATTTTGAAGTGCACAAAAAACTCTCACAGATATTATTCTGTTTTTCACACATTCATTATTGAGCTTTCTTAATTCAGAATACGAAAACTGATATTTAACGCTTACCACCGGAACTACGATGTCTAACATTGGAACGATCAGGTTGCAGCAAAATCACTGCAGTACCTTTCACATAAAAATAGCATTCCGTATTTGGAATTGCTTCTTTAAATACTGGCGAACTACATTCTGAAGCATCAATATCCTGTAAAAAATACGTCGCTCAAATATTGTGATCTTAAACATCCAAATAATTTTACGCAAATCCTACACGTAATTTTTTTTCTAACTATGTTCTGTGACAAAATTAATCCTAAGTTCATAATAGAAGAAAATTGCAACGTCTATATACACATAAGAACATGATTTTCTAATCCAATACTAATATATAATAATTCACTACCGTCTGGTCATAATTTCCATTTTCACTTGGTGTCGGTGAACGCTGTACCGTTACCAGCGACATCGATTACTCCGAACTAAAACTCTTTTCATCAGCGAGTTTGTAAACAAGTAAAAAAATTTATTCGAAACATACACGCATTGAAAATAAACAATAAACATTTTATACTACAATATTACGTCTAGATGAATAAGATTGCACCCTACATATGCGATTACTAAATGAATTTAATCATGTCAAATCGGCTTCGTCGTAGAAACTAGTGAACACAAATAATATTGCTGGTCGAAGGTTACGTAATTTTAAGTGAGCAAAAAGTGTATTACGTCCTTAATATTTACATAAGAATAAAATGATTGCAGTAAACGTATGTGCAATAATGAAGTAACAGAGAGCAGTCAGTGTTTACCAGAGTCACATGTCAAGCTTCCACATGACCTGGCGGGTATTCAAAACTTCAATTCCAAATATATATTATGTAGGCAACAAACAAAAATGAACTGTTAGAGAATTAGAGTTAGTTTGAATCTATAATCATACGAAGGTTCTGACAGCTAAACATTTGCATTCAAAAAAACAAGAAATGTTATATGACGTGGCTCAAGTGAGCATTAATATTACTCCCTCTTGGAACAATTATCGCAATGGCCTAGTAATTGCAACCAATTGGACGACCAATTAGATACCGCAAAATCATGGCAAATATAATGCGAATTATGAGAGTAACAACAAACTAGCACTACAATGACAAATCAATCTGTACAGGATATTCTGATTGATTATCAATTTCTTTACTTCCTCTGATCCCTCACAACGTTTTACTTAATTCTAAGTTCCTCGGTATTCTCTGTAATCAACTGACTCTGAACACATGCGGCTAGATCACACTTTATTTCCCAGAAATCTATTAAGGATCTAAAAATATCTTAAAAACAACCATCAATTCGATGAGTTACATGTACAACATTGAACTGCATTGAAAATTTCAAGCAAATTCATCTCCATTTGAATAATGCACATTCCAAGCTATTTTATGATACCTTCGTAAATCTTGAAATTTCTATCTTTAAACAAAAAAAATATTATTAACGTGATGGAATCTGTCTGAACAGCATTTTCTTTTGAGCACGCAAAAATTCTTACAAATAATATTAATAAATTAAATTATAAATTCCTGAAGCTACAACAATATGCAAAATTATCATATAGTAACCACAAATACAAAATCACAACAGCAATTTCCTTCTAGTACATTAAGCTCATGGTCAAAAATTGAGATAACAATTCCCTAACTTTGATTATAAAACAGAGATTACGGTGAACCCTCGTTTCATAACCTACAAATAGAATTACTAAAAAAGAGTCAAAAGTCTATTCTCAATAAAGCTTACGAATAAAATCAACTTCGATCTTCAACTTTATCCTTACTTTAATTTCAAACATTTGGTCGGTAGAATATACTGACAAACACATGCAAGCGATTTCATAATTACAAATACACATAACAATATTGCCACTAGTTGATAAGGCTTCAAATCTTACCCGTAACATCCAGACTTTCAACGTAGCCTGTTATCTGATGGCACTCTGCACGAAAAAATAAAAAAACTATTTGCACATTAGAAAATAATTCAGTAAATGCAACAACTTCTTTCTCAACACAAAGTCATTTCGATGAGAAAGAAAAGTTCCATTTAGCAAACGATTTTATGATCAAAGATTTACAATTTTTCGACGCATGAAAATCCTTATATCGAAAAACTAAATAGATGAATTAATAAATTGCCCAGCGGGTCCTTTAACATCTGTATTTATGACATCTCTCGCTTCGTAAAACAAAATATATGCAGATTCACTGTTCTTTTGTACACCGTATTCCGAAAGACCAAAAAAGTCTTCAATTGTTACGGGATCGATTTTCTGCAAATTATTTGTGTCTTTTACAATCTTGCAAATTAACAAACTTATTGTTTAGCACTTGATGGAACTATGAAAACTACTATAAATTCACTTTTTTGGAAAAGTTTTACTAACATCCAACTACTGATTCTTTATACCAAACTTATCGTTACAACTTTTTTTTTCCAGGATTGCTTACGTCAACTATATCATCATCAAACAGAAGCCAGAAATTATGCGATTTCACGATAGTAATATAGTGACCACGATTTGGTGTTGAACCACAATGTACTACCACTGCACACAAATCGTATAATCGATCCCTATTCACTGCATCATCACTCTAAATGAAATCCCATTCAGAAAACTGAGATTGTTAAATAAATGAGAACATTCAAAAATGTGCTCTTCATAAATAAATTAAAACAGTGCTCGAATATGTAAGCATTGTTATTCTATACCAACTACCTTTTGCTTGCAATTCAAAATTTGCTGATAGCTAAATAAACTTATTTCAATGTACAAAAACAAAATTACTCAAATCAATTAAAACTACCTATTAATTTATTTATGCATTCAGATATTTAGTTTCAGTAAATTACTAGTTTAAGTACGCTCTTTCCGGATTACAGAACTAGAAACAGACTGAAAAACAGAATGGTACATAAATTAGATGCAAAAATCAATAATGTAATGCTAGATTGCAGAATTCTTTGTTTCCGTCCATCTTTTGATAGATAAAAAAAATATGAAAATGAGATATATTTGATTACCACATTGAAAAGGCGTAATTCCAGCGGAAATAAAACTCTATATGAGAGTTTCGTGTGACGACTAATCTGTTCGACATATTTAAATCGTTTCAAATGTAATGCCAACATCTGCGGCAGTTTTTTGATGCGCATACGTTTTTGGGCCTTAAAAACATAAAAAACTGAATGATAATTTTAATTAAACGACGAATTTCCTAATTTAATGCTGATGAAAAAAATGATATCAGAGATCAAAAACAAATTACACGTTATATAAAGAGCACACTTCTTTAAAATACCTCCTGTTTAGAACAACAATTCTCGCAGTAATACTTTTGCTCGCCTTGTAATGTCTCCATGTTTGAAAACACGCGTAAACAATGAGTAATTGACGCATTTTGCTCAACGTCAACGCTAAGATCCAAAAAATCTTCATCTTTGCTTGATACCTAAAACAACAGACCTAAAAATTTGTTCACTGCAATGACATATCTCTGCGATTTCAGCACACATTATTCCCAAAATAAATTTCTCAATCGTACAGACTATTCCACATTTTAAAACAATGTACTGATTTGTCACGAATCAAAATTATCAAATGAATTGAAAAATAAGAAATGAATTTTGAAAGTTAGTATTGTTCGTAAGAACAAAATTTAATCTCAAAAGTCTTAGAATTTGAAAGGTAATGAGCTATTGAATTCTAAACCTGCAATTTTGCTACAGAATAAGCGTTGTCTTACTTGCATCATAATAAATATTGAAACTGTATATTGAAAAAATAACACACTGTTTGTTTTTTTCATTGAGCAGTTTCAATATTCATTGTGAGGTAATAAGACGTGAGGTACTGAAACGTGCTTTATTGAAAGACATCAATAAGTGCTAAATCGTGGGTTTATGTAGACTGTTCAGAAAAATTTTTTCAAAAGAAAGAAGTCACTCATTCAAGTGATATGTACAACACATACAGTTTCGCAATTAAGGCAGCGTGTTTCATTTGTTAAAGTCCCTTGAAAAATTTCTTGAATCCAAGTGGCATCACATTTCGAGCTACTAAAAATTCAAATCTATTTTATTGGATCAAAATTATAAATTATGGCTATGAAGTTTTTTCCAAAATTTGTCTCAATATGATGTCAAATAACTAAATAAAAAACTTATACCTTGGTTGACAAAATGTCAGTGGTTCATATGACGATGAAATAAAATTGTCCTTTTTTACCATGCCACTAATACGAGCCATTCTTTCCGCTTTTTCAGCTTTTTTCTCTTCTGCAAGGGTTTCCGATATTGTATTCAATAAATAATTTAGAAATTCATGCGCATCTTGCTGAGAGAAATTGTCAAATATATCTGCAATGATATAAGGACTAGGTTGTATATTTTAGAATTCTATTAGTACAAAGTTTATTCCTGATTTATACAGACATAATGTTGAAAAAAGCCGAACTCGATATCTTTTAATAACCTTTTATCCTTCTTCTCCGAAAAAGGTATATTTTTCTTATTGTTATCAGAAAAAAGTAGGAAATTGAAACCAAAGACAGCACATTACTTACCGTTTTCTTTCTTTAATTTGGTAACAAATCGTTTCGGAGCAATAGTACCAACTCGCTTCTTTTGAGTTGCGATATTGTGGAAAAGATCAGCAAGGCAAGTTAACAGATTATCTTTTTCTTTGGCTGAAACAATAAAATAAGCAAAATCAATAGCAGATTATGAGATTTGCAGCAAAAGAAGGTAAAAATATGAATAGAAGATAAAATGAAATGTGTGAATCAATATGAGATTATCCGAGTGACAAAGTTCGCAAGCTTTGAATTAGGGTTTTCAAAAAGGTCTTTCAGGAGGTTTGAACTGAGAGAATTCATTCCATTCGTTTACTGAGAATTGCCTTGCTGATCAAAACTCATTGCCTTTTGAAATTTTTTTTTTATTTGTGGTAGTCTAGAAGGAAATGATTCATAAAAATTAAGGGAAAAAAAAGTATATTTAACAAAATGCAATGATAAAAGAAAAATATAAACAAGTTTTACAACCTGAATCCTTGTCACCCGATTTTTTCAAATGTTGCTTGTATT